>BQNB010061854.1:0-34178 GCA_026074375.1 Tanacetum coccineum
ATTTTTGCTTCATTATTTTTCGTAAGTCTCTTTTTGAGATCATCAGTTTGTTTTTCAAAAGGGATAACCTCATCTAATTTGGTTTTTGGATTTGTACAATAGGTTGAAAATCACCATTGGTAATAACATGCCAAAGATCTAGATATTTTGATTTAACATGTGTCTCAAATCTATTTTTCTAATAAATAAAACTATCACTTTCAAAGAGTGGTGGTCTTTGGATAGATTGCCCTTTTAGATATTTGTCGGAATCCATACACCGATCCAAGCTTTAAAATACAATATATTTTAAAAATCTTAAGTGACCTTGCTACTGATACCAATTATGGAAACTAGAAGGGGGGTTTGAATAGTTTACACGTTTGTTTTGCGTTTTAAAAGTTTACTTTCAAAAATGTATAGATTCGAGTTATATGTTCAATCAAATCACAATATGAACAAGCAATAACTATCTAAACTAAAACACGATAACAACAATAATAATGTAAAGAGATAAGGAAAGAAACAACCAAACCAAGACACCAAGATTTTATAGTGGTTCGGCTACGAAGCACCTCTTCGCCCTACTCCACTCCCCGAGTATCCGACTCGAGATTTCACTATGTCAACAAGCTCCCTTTAGGCGGAGAAAACCGTTTACACGTCGCTTACGTTATTTTCTGACACTAAGCTAAATGTCGAGTCCTAATCTTAGCTAGAACCAATCTACCACTTCACAAGATATACACACTCACAAGATCTACACTATCAGATCTACACAATATCCGAATCACACAAATACACAAGATAAATACAATAGAGTTTTGGTACTTAAAAGAAAAGAGGAGAGATCACTAATTAACACTTCGTTTCTTGACGAATACGAGTGTTCTTCTCTTGCACTTGAATGAGAGGGAAGAGATGAGAAGAAGAGATTAGATCACTTGAAACAAGATCTAAGTATGTTAGTGATCAAGAGTTTTAGTGAGAGAAAGAAGGTTTAGAGAGAGAAAGAAAAGACTGAAAAATTTCGTGCAAAGAGGAATGATTTTTCTGCTGGGAATGGAGCAGTATTTATAGGCAGGGAATCCCAACGGCTCTCTGGGGGCGGTCCTGGCGGTCCCTTATATATAAGGGGGCCGTCAGGCCTATAAGGGGGCCGCCGCCTAGACTCCACTCCCTTTTTTGTCTTTTTGTGGGGAAGGTTGTATCTGGTGTAGAAGCTTCCGTTTTGGGGGGAAAATTTGAATTTCAAATTTTAAGTTTTTAATAAAACTTTTTATTTTAATTAGAAAATATTTTGTAAAAGCATTGCTGCCGAATAAAAAATACTTTTGTAGAATTAAAAGTGATAGAGATCTATGCACGAAAAATATTTTCTTGATCACTAATCATGCTTAATTATTTTGTTTGTTCATACCTTAAGTGATCACTAATCTTAGAAATGGAATTTTACATTTGATAATTTGTAAACGTTTATTTTTATTGTAAATGTTTTTACATTTTGTTATTATCAAAACGTTGAGAGGTCGAAAAATATAAATAATGTTTTTAGACATTATTTGTATTAACACTCTCCCCCTTTTTGATGATGACAAAATATAAAATCATTTTAAATAAAATTAAAGATGTCAAATTATTAAATGAGTTATGTTCCATTTCTCCCCATTTTTTTCGAATTCCAAAAGAATGATCGTCGAGTTGTCGAAGGAAGAAAAAAATCAACGATAACAATACTCCCCCTTGATGTGTGCTCCCCCTTGTTCGGGGCACCAAGGGATCGGTCTTACAAAAATTGTGTGCTACAAAACAAGGTTAGAAGTACAAGTGCAAGATAAATATCTTTCAAGTTAACACATCATATTCAATTTAACAAAAGAAGAGTTTCATTCAACCAACAAGAAACTCAAACACTAGCACATCCAACTAATACATTCAACATAAAATAAAACTACAGCTAATACAAGATAAAGAGAAATAACACTACATAAGTCTTAAATGATTCATGATTCATAAAGAATAACTTTTTGAGCAAAAGGTTTAGGGTGACACGTTTATGAAAACATTTAGAGATTTTTCAAGGTAGAGGTGGAAAGTGTGAGGTAATTGCGGTAGTGAGAAGATATTCAAGATGAGCAAACATGATGTTCATCTCATATTTTAGGGTGAAGAAAAGGTTTCAGTTATGAGAACAACATATGCAAGTTGACTCATGATAGTCATGATAGTTGTAGAAAAAAGGATGGCCTATGATACGTGGTTGAGGTTGTGGTGGTGATGGTGGTTATGTAGTGTCATGAGTGTGATCAATAGGAGTGATTAGGGACAAAGAAAGTTTGATATCCAAGGAAGGATGACTTTGAAGTGGTTGAGGATTTAGAAGTCTAGGAGGAACATCCGAAATGTTGTCAAGCAAAGGGTTCAAGTGAGGAGGAGAATTTGGTTCATGTGAAGATAGTGGTGAAATTTGAAATTTGAAATTTTGAGTGAAAGGAAGAAGATGTGTTCTCTTGACTTGATAATGTTTGATTAGTGGATGTGGTTTTTGATGGTGCATTTGGAGGAGTTAGAGATGAAGAAGTTGTTGTAGGTAAAGGTGTGGTGGTGATATCTTCATCACTAGATATGTTGACAAATAGTTGTCTAGGAGGGATTATGGTGAGATTGATTTTCTTGGAAGGGTTAGATGAAGAAGCATTTGTGAAATTCTTGGTAGAATGAGGTGAAGGAAAATGTGATTGATGAAGGGATAGATAAGAGTTCATGATTTAAGGTGGAAGAGATAGATTGAAGAAGTAAGACATGAGGTTTGAAGTTTTAGATTCCAAAAAGTGTTTGTCAAAATACAGAAATTATAGCTAGGTGATATGTGAGAAATCACATATCCTTTTTATACCAAAAATGGCCCTAAAATGAACAAATTGTGCAAATTATGCTTGTATATTGCTTGTTTTGTCATTTGTGATGTGTAGGTACAAATATTGCAAAAATCACAAGAAAACGGTCAAAACTGGACAAACACGGACACGGGAACGGATAGAGTGCTCAAGATCACTTAAAGCAAGGAATTGTTTTTGGGTGAAGATGCAACAAGGGCAATACCCAACATGGGTTTCAACTTGGTTAATGTTGAGGGTGTGTGGTAGGTTTGGAGAGTAAGGTGATGAGGGAATGTTGTTTTGTTGTTGAGAGAGATGCATGGCTAAGAGGTTTGATAGGTCTTGTAGTTGATTAATGTCATCAACTAGGCTTTCTCTACTTGGAGATAGAGGTGGTGTGTGTTGAGTTTGGTTGTCACTTTGAGGTGGAGCTTGAGTGTGAGCAACATGTGAGTTGATGGGTGAGATGGGAAGTGGAGGATGTGAGACAACTTGTGGTGATGTGGGAGTGTCCTTAATGTAAGGAGTTTGGTTGTCACTTTGAGGTGGAGCTTGAGTGTGAGTAACATGTGAATTAATGGGTGAGATGGGAAATGGGGGGTGTAAAACAACTTGTGATGATATGGTAGTGTCCTTGATGTAAGGATTTGGTAATGCTTGATTGGGGTGATTGTTTTCTTGAGATGGTTTATGATGAGGAGTGAGTGGTTTTAGCATTGGTGTAGGTGAATTTGCATTGAGCACATTAGATGTGTTGCAAAGGTTTAGTTTCTTCCTCCAAATGAGTTTCACACTCATTTTGGCTACCCTTGATGGTTTGGATGTGGGTTTGTTAGGAGATGTCATTGGTGAGGATGATGGTTGAGGATGTATTTATAGTGGAGGAAATGTTTAAATTAGGAAAAATGAACATTTAAAGGATCAAATCTAAGAAATGTTTGTGAATTTAGGGAAACAATAGCTAAGTCTAGAGGGTATTTGGTCAAAGAGGGGTGAAAAATACAATTTTACCCGTGATATGCTAGGCTGGTCCCCTTAATTAGGGGTCGGTCCCCTTAAAATAAAGGGGGCCGCCTTTTATGAATTAAGGGGGCCGCCTATTGCCATTTCCCAGATTTTCCAAAAATCAATTTTTCTTAAAATTTTGTGTGAGGGTTTCGGTTTTGGTGTTTAATTTGCAGCAAGTCCATCCTTTTATGGCAATTAAGATTTTTTTTGCATATAGCAAGCAAGCATTCAACATTCTACATATATGACAAGTTGTAGGATAAAACTATTTCACATGATTTTGGCATATAATCATATATGAATTGAAGATCAAATGATTGAAGAGCATATAATATATCGACTATGATAATGCACAACGTATTTTTCTTGGCTAGGGGGTTGAGTGAAATCGAAACCTAATTTTGTGCAAATATAGTGTGTGCCATAAGTACGACAAATGTGGAGTGGCGATTATTTTACACTAAGACTTGTAAACCTAAGGAAATATCCAAGTACTCCTGTTTTATTTTGCTCAATTAAGATTGTTGAATATATATATATTAAATGTATACTTTTGACAACAAGTAAGAGAACATTATGCATATGTGAAAAATATTTTTAGCATATCTCAACAATATATGAAAATTGATTTTTATGTGCTCCTAGTTGTGAGAAGGACTTTTTAGAAAATAATAGATTGGGACTATTGTGTATATGTATAATGAGATATGCATTTAGATAGAAGAATTTGTAAAAGTTTGCTTATGGACTTTTCCCAATCTTGTGTTTTTGTGTAAAATAGAAACCTAGACAAAGAAAAAAAATTTAGTCAGTCAGGTGGGTGGTCCCCTTAAAGTCTGGGTGGTCCCCTTAAAATTAAGGCCACCACCTGTTGAGAAAAATTTTCTCAGATTTTTGACAACAATTTCATGATGATTTCATTCTTTTTATGTCAAAAACTTAATCAATTTGTTCCATCATTCCTAGACCTACACGTAAGTAGTTAAATGGCTCACGTTTAAGTGGTTTAGTTAGAATATCGGCTATGCTGTCTTCCGATGAGACATTTTGGGCTTGTCTCATCGGAAGACGCATAGCCGAAATATCTAAACTATAACCTCACTGAAACGTGAGCATTTAACTACTTACGTGTAGTCTAGGAATGATGGGACAAATTGATTAAGGTTTTTGACTTAATAAAGAAATGATAAATCATAATAACTTGTTTGTCCAAAATCTGATAAAATTTTTCTCAACTGGTGGTGGACCCCTTAATTTTAAGGGGACACCCAGACTTTAAGGGGACACCCACCTGACTCGACTAATTATTTTTGTCTGGTGTCTAGGTTTTCTTTTTACACAAAAAAACAAGATTGGAAAGTCCATAAGCTAAACTTTACTAATTATTTATCTATGCATATCTCCATGTATACAATATACACAATAGTCCCAAATCTAATATTTTTCTAAAAGTCCTTCTCACAATAGGAAGCAATAAAAAATCAATTTTCGTATATTATTGAGATATGCTAAACATATCTTTTCACTTATGCATAAATGTTCTCTTACTTGTTGTCAAAAGTATATATTTAATATATATTCTATTCAATCAATCTTATTGAGCAAAATTAAATCAAGGCGTACTTGGGTATTTTCTTAGGGTTTTACTTGTCTTAGGTTAGTGAAATAATCGCCACTCACATTTTTGTCGGTACTTAGGCACACCACTAGTATTTGCAACAAAGTGAGGTTCGTTTTTCATTAACCCCTTGCCACAGGAAAAAATTCTTTGTGCATTATATTTAGTCATATTTTATATGGCTCTTCATTTTTTGATCTTCAATTCCTTATGATTATATGCCAAATACATGTGAAATAGTTTTATCCTACAACTTGTCATATATGTAGAATGTTGAATGCTTGCTTGCTATATGCAAAAAAAATCTTAATTGCCATAAAAGGATGGACTTGCTGCAAATTAAACACCAAAACCGAAACCCTCACACAAAATTTTAAGAAAAATTGATTTTTGGAAAATCTGGGAAATGGCAATAGTGGGCCCCTTAATTATAAAAGGCGCGGCCCCTTTTAATTTTAAGGGGATCCGGACCCCTATTTAAGGGACAGTCCTGCATATCACGGGTTGTTTAAATTGTATTTTTCACCCTCTTTGACCAATACTCTAGACCTTAGAGATATTGTTTCCTAAATTCACAAACAGTTCTCTAGATTTGATCCCTATTAATGTTCTTTTTTCCTAATTTAAACATTTCCTCCACTATAATACATCCTCATTCCATCCATTTCCTCACCAGATGACATCTGCACTAACAAACCACATCAAAACATCAAGGGTTAGCCAAAAATGCGTGTGAAACTCATTTGGGGAAGAAACTAACCTTGCAAATCATCTAATGTGCTCAATGCAAAATTCAACCTTACACCAATGCTTAAAACCCACTCTACTCTCATCATCAAAAACCATCTCAAGAAATAATCACCCAATCATGCATACCAATCCTACATCAAGGACACTACATATCATCACAAGTTGTTTTACACCCCCCATTTCCAGTCACCCATTATATTCTCATGTTACACACTCTCTAAGCTCCACCTCAATTAGTGACAACAAACTCCTTACATTAAGGCACTCCCACATCTACCTACAAGTTGTACTCCATATCCTCCATTTCCCTCATCTCACCCATAACTCACATGTTACTCACACCTCAAGCTCCACCTCAAAGTGCAACCAAACTCAATTAATCACACCTCTATCTCCAAGTTAGGAAAGGCCTAGTTGATGACATTAATCAACTACAAGATCCTGTCAAAACCTCTTAGTCATGCATCTCTTCTTCAACAACAAATAACACATCCCTTCATCATCTTCTCTTCAAACTTACCACACACCCTTCAACATTAACCAAGTTGAAACCCATGATTGGGTATTGCCTTGTTTTTCTTCACCCAAAAAAATTCCTTGCTTTAATGTGAGGATTTCAATTGGATTTGATTCCTCCTCACTCAACCTTATCCACCACCTAAAGTTCAAAAGAGATTTTTCTTTCCAAACCGCCTCCGCTCTACTCTCCAACAACTAATCTCATAATATGCCTTAAATAATCATCCAAACCCTTTTGTAGTCGCAAGCAATCAAAAATCCTTCTATGCTATTTAGGTTTTTTTTATTGTATTAATAGCTTCTAAGCATCATTTGTTTTTCTTTATGTATGGCTTGTGTGAAGTTCACACACTTGTCCTTACATGAATGAAGTATACTTTTGCTTGTATTGCTCTGCACCTTGTCATATTTTCCTCTCACTTCGTGCCTACATGTTAGAAATATTTGTATTGTTCTAACTCGTTTTTGTAGCCAAGAAACCATAGCTCAATTCCTTAGTGCCCTCGAATGAGGGGGGGGGGCACACATCAAGGGGGAGCATTTATTCCGTCAATTTTACTAGAAATTCTCAATGATGCATTTTTGATTCTACAAAAAGGGAGAGAATATGACATAAACTCACTAAAATAACTTGTCTTTTAAAACAATTTTACATTTAATGAGTTTAAATTTTATAATCATCAAAAAGGGGAAGATTGTTGATAGAAATAATGCCTAAAAACATTGTTAATATTTTTCACATCTTTACGTTTTGATAATCACAAAATATAAAAACATTATATGTAAAATTAAACGTAAACAAGTTAAATAGTAGTAATTATCATTTCAAAAATATACACGTATAGGTATGTAATCTAAATGTTTAATGCTTTTTATGATCAAAGGGATAGTTTTATTTAACCTCACACTTTTAGAAAATGTTGTAATCAATTTTTATAAACATTACCTAAATTTTATTTTTTTTAAATTAAAAGAAATGTTTTATTCAAATAAATATTTGAAATCAAATTTTTCAGACCTGAAAACAGCTAGAAAAGTTCCAGAAACCCCCCCCCCATACACAAAAAGACAAACTGGGGAGCCTCTAGTATTTAGGGCGGCCCCCTTAATTTTAAGGGGACCGCCCATAGACTGACGCTCCTCAAGTTTGTCCTATAAACACTGACTTTTTCTCCTATTTTCTCATCTTTTTGCTCTCATTGTTACTTGTTCTTAAAAACACCCTGACATCTCATTAAACTCCTTGATCATCTACTATAAAGCTTTATTTTCTAAGTGATCCAAGCTCAATTCCTCAAGTGCAAGAGAAGAATACTTCCATCATCAAGTGAAGAAGTATTACACCTTTGTGTGTTGTTGCAATCTTATTGCATCCATATCATAACTTGTAAATCATTTATAAATCTTGTAAAGTTGTGTAGTTGTTAGATCTTGGTGATTGTTGTAAGTATAGTTAGATCTTGGTGATCTTTCCTAGTAGTGTTAGTTAGGTGTGATTATAGTAGTGGCTTGGTGAAGTAGTGGTGTGAAGAAAACTAAGGTGTGAAGAAGTTGTGTAGTCGTGATCAAGTCGTGAAGTCAAGTTGTGTAGTGAAGTTGTGAAGTTGTGGTAGATTGGTTCTAGCTAAGATTAGAACTCGACAATCTAGCTTTGTCGTAGAATTCAAGATAAGCGAAAGTTGTGTAAGGTTTTCTCCGCCATAAGGGAGCTTGTTGACATAGTGAAGAAAACTCTCGAGTTAGGTGCTTGAGGAGTGGAGTAGAGGCGAAGAGGTGCTTCATTACCGAACTACTATAAATCCTCGCATTGTGGTTTGATTGTTCTTACTTTATTTTGTCTTACATTATTTTTTCATTACTATCTATGATTATTTAGATAAGTATATCTGTTCATTTGTACAAAGTGTTGAATTCACATAAAGTAGAATCTAGAATTTTTATAAACACTTTAAAACCTTAAATTAAAAAGTGGTTAACTATTAAACCCCCTTCTAGTTTTCCACAAAGTCTAGTGACGGCCCCCTTATATATAAGGGACCGCCGGGACCGCCCCCAGATGACCGTTGGGATTCCATGGCTATAAATACTGCTTCATTCCCAGCAGAAAAACATTCCTCTTTGCATGAAATTTTTTAGTCTTTTCTTTCTCTCTCTAAACCTTCTTTCTCTCACTTAAACTCTTGATCACTAACATACTTAGATCTTTTTTCAAGTGATCTAATCTCTTCTTCTCATATATTCCCTCTCATTCAAGTGCAAGAGAAGAACACTCGTATTCGTCAAGAAACGAAGTGTTAATTGTGATCTCTCCTCTTTTCTTCTACTGTACCAAAATTCTATTGTATTTACCTTGTGTATTTGTGTGATTCGGATATTGTGTAGATCTGATAGTGTAGATCTTGTGAGTGTGTATATCTTGTGAAGTGGTAGATTGGTTCTAGCTACGATTATGACTCGACATTTAGCTTAGTGTAGGGAAATAACGTAACCGACGTGTAAACGGTTTTCTCCGCCTAAAGGGAGCTTGTTGATATAGTGAAATCTCGAGTAGGATACTCGGGGAGTGAAGTAGGGCGAAGAGGTGCTTCGTAGCCGAACCACTATAAAATCTTGGTGTCCTGGTTTGGTTTTTTCTTTCCTTATCTCTTTACTTTATTATTGTTGTTATTTAGTTTTGATTTAGATAGTTTTTGTTGTATCTCTTGTGATTTGATTTGACCATATTAACTCGATCTATAAATTTTTGAATAGTAAAACTTTTAAACGTAATCAAACATGACTGAAACATTTCACCCCCCCCTTCTAGTTTCCACAATTGGTATCAGGCCAAGGTCACTCAAGATTTTTAAAATATATTGTATTTTAAAACTTAGATCGATTTAGGTTCTGACAAATCTCTAGAAGGAGATATCTATGCATAAGTCACCACCTCTTTGAATGCGATATGTTTTATTTATTGGAAAATAGATTCGAGACATATGTTAATCAAAAGTTCTTTGGCATGTTATTACCAATGTGATTTTTCAAATATTGTACAAAATCGGATAAAAACATATTAGATTGAGGTTATCCTTATGAAAAACAAAACGCTGATCTCAAAAAAGAAGACTGCGAAAAATAATGAAGCCAAAAATGGTTATTTACAATGCTTGCCAAGAAAAGAATTTGAAAGATTTTTCTGTGTAACACTGGCAATAAAGTATATTTGAAAAATCTTTGTTAATCACATCAAGGGGTAATAGCCCAAGTCAATGATAATAAGATCGACATTTTGGTTCAATAATATGATTTAATTCGTCTATTTCGAAGACGAATCTATAGATAGTTGCTTTTCTAGATTGTAATATATTATACTATTTTAACGCTCTTGATAAGGTTATTCTAGTAAGAACTTCTTAGGAAGTTTCTTTTAGAGCGTTACATCCTAAATGAGAGCAAAGGGTCATGTCGATTTGCAGAGTCGAAAGACTTCTTAACGTCATATATCTTGATGAACTTATTGGAACCTCAAAGTTCACGAAAATGATCATCAAGAAAGATCTAAAATAGTCAAAGCAAAAGTTGAAAGGAAAATATATATTTTTAAAGGCTAAAAAGAATCTAGTAAGATGAAGTGTTCGACTTCTTTAGTGAAGACGAAGTGTACGACATCATTGGCCGGTGTAAGAGGACTTCAAGAAATTCTTTTAAAAGAAGTGGTAGATTCGTGACATGAGACACTCGGAACGAAAAAAAACGCTCCAAAAGAAGTCGTGATGACCAAGAACGGTAAAAGTGATAGAAAATACTTTAGATGCGGAGATCCGAATTATCTTATTGGAGAATGTCCAAAATCACCGAAAGATAAGAACCAAAGAGCTTTTATCGGAGGCTCTTGGAGCGATAACGGTGAAGAAGATGATGAGAAGGTCAAAGATGGCAACTGTATTGTAGCTCATAGCATCAAGTGAGTATGTTTATGAATCATTGTTACTTTAGTGATGAAAAATCATCAATTGATGTATTTAGCGTTAGCAATGAATATGATAAGTTATGCAAAAATGAGGCTAAAGATTATCACTAAAAACAAAAAGTTAAAGCTAATTAGAACTAGTCTAGAAAATGAGCTAGATAATTGAAAGGATAAATTGTACACACTAGAGAAAAAATAGGGAGTTTATCTTCGATGGTGCAAAGTGGCATGCATCGTAAATTGAGAATGAATAACTCAAGAAGATTCTACTAGATTAAACAAAATTTGAAAATTACACCATTGCTTAAATGGAAAATGTTAAGTAATCAAAAAACCCTCGGTGATAATTAGGTTGTAGGGTTTTTAAATTCATTTGACAGCAACATCTCTTAGTGGTACTTAGAAATAAATTATGAAAGCTCAGAAAAAGGCGTATTCTAATGGAGGGTCCCATAAACCCCCTGGATTATCGCGGCCCACTAAGCTGATCAGGCGGCCCCCAAAATTAAATATTGTGCCCCCCCCCCCCACCCCCGCCCCCCCCACCCCCCCCCCCCCCCCCCCACCCCCCCCCCACCCCCCCCCCCCCCCCCCCCACCCACCCCACGATACACTCCCACCCACCACCCCCTCCTCCGGATATAAGAAAACTGTGTCTTTTCAAAAATCTATTTTGGGTCCTAGACCAAAATACATAATTGTAAACAAAGCCAAAGTTCCCGTTGCTAGTGATAATGAAGTTAAACAATTCTATAAACCATTGTCAAATACCGGAGTTGAGGTTTTGAAATCCTAATTTTAGATCAAAAACTCCACCTTCCTAGAAGAGTCATAATAATTATTCGTCCTAAAATCACCACAACCAATAAGGACTTGTTGGTCCGACAAAAACCAACCTTATGGTTTTCCCATAACTTGGAACAACTTCCACGTCAAAGTTACATGCCATAGGAAATGTGTCCTCCATTCCAACATCCTAACCAATATTACATCAAATGCAACGGGATTGTTTGGCAACTAACAACTTTGGGACCCATGAGTATTTGGGGACCAAATGCTGAGTTATTGTCTTATATAAATAGATATGCCTTGGATGTTCTGACTTGGAGCCCGGAACGAATAAATCAGGATAGCGGATTGCTTCCTAAACATATGACGAGGGGGGAACCAAAAGCTCTTCTTCACTGTACAAGGCCTACAATGGATGATATGGTAACGTCATTGGTCGGTAGTAATCTTTGTGGGTAACTTTTTGGCCAAAAGGTATGGATTTCTATTGACTCTCTCAATAGATAATGTAGAACTTTGATAACTTAGGATTTAATTTTAAGTATAGGACAAATATGTGACAATAAGTGTAAAGTAACTTTCTCTGAACATGATAGTGAAATCACTAAGAACGGTAAAGTCATAGGTAGAGGTATTAGGGAAGAATGGTTATAGTGATGTATTAGGAAATAAGCCAAATGATCAAATTTGTCTAACAATGATTGATGAAAATTCCACCTTGTGGCATAGGAGATTAGAACACGCAAAATAGGAAAACAAGATCACGCTAGTCACAAAGCTAAGAATGTAGTCTCAACAACTAGATGCTTAGAACTTCTTTCGTATGGATCTCTTCGGTCCATCCGCCGTACGGAGTTACGGAGGAAACCGTTACACCCTAGTCATAGTAGATGACTACTCTAGGTATACTTAGACTAGATTTCTTAAGGATAAAACTAAGCTTTCGATCAATTCAAAATATTTAGTAGGAAAATCCAAAACCAATTAGGTTGTTCAATAGTGTCAATAAGAACCGACCACGGTAGAGAATTTGGATAATGAGGTGCAATCTTGGAGAGCTTCTGTATACCACGGTATTACACTTAAACTTCTTGGCTCCACGCACTCCTCAATCAAATGGCTATGTGGTCGTTAGGAAAAATAGGAACTTCAAGAAATGAGTAGGACTTTTTGATATGAGCAATGTTACACAAAAGTTTTGGTTGTAACGCGTAGCTAACTTCACATACATCTCAACGAATTCTCATTAGAGCCATTCTAGGAAAAACACCTTATGAACTCTTAAGAGGTAGGAAACCTACGCTAGGATTATTTTAGAGTGTTTGGAAGTAAGTGCTTCATTTTGAACACAAAAGACTACCTTACCAAGTTTGACCCAAAGTCATACGAAGGTGTCTTCCTAGGTTACTCTCAAAATAGTAAAGCCTGCATCATCCTAAACAAACACACTAGGAAAGTCAAAGAACCACTTAACGTGACATTCGATGAAACTCCTCCACCCTCTAAGACATCACCCTTGGTGGATGATGACTTGGATGAAGAGGAAGCAATTAAGTTCACCGTAAAGAAAAACCTAGAAAAAGGAACATAATGGATAAAACTGTTAGAGATTGATTGAACTAGTATATTAGAAATCTAGAAGAAAACCATCCAGTAGAAATATATCATAGGAACCTTAACAAAGAACCCTTAGGCCCCAAAAACCAAAATAACTTCTTTGTTTTTATATTCAACTATAGAACCTAAGGATTGTGAAGGAAGCGTTAGGAGATTGAAAGTTGGATAGTCACTATGCACAAGAATAATAAAATCTATTGTTGCTAATAAACGTTTGGGGAGTTGTTTCCTCAACCTAGGAATATGACAATCATAGGAACTAAGTATGTATTTAGAAATAAGTTAGACTGAGAGAACGGTATTGTTCTCGAAATAAGGGCTAGATTAGTTTGCTCAAGGCTCCAACCAATAAGGGAGGGCTTCGATTAGGATTGAACTTATGCCCCTGGTTGCTAAACTTGAGTCATTAGAATATTATTAGCTTTTGCTCATGCTTAAAGATTTTTTAAAAAAACTATTCTAAATGGATGTAAAAAAGTGCATTCTAACGGTTTCATCAATGAGGAGGTTAACGTGGCACAACTCGGGATTCATTGATTTCAAAAACCGGATCTGTTTTTAACACAATTAAAGAAGCTTTATATGGGTCTTAAACAAGCCCCAAAGCTTGGTATGATAGATTAAAAGACTTTCCTTGTTAAACCATGATTATATCTCAATCAAAAAGTTCTTAATGTTTTAATCTTTGTGCCATTGATCTTGTGCTTCATACATGGAATGATCTAGGGATCCTACAGGTTAGTACTGCCAGTCCAAATGAGAATTTAACTGATGATGTAATTACTCTGGCTTAAGCACTTGCTACTTTGAAAAGTGCAAAACCCAAGGAAAAAGGGGATGTTGTTATAGATCCAGTTGCACCAGTTAGTACTGCTACAAGAACAACTGTTACAATTCTAACTCCAAGGAAAGGAATTGTTATTACTGAGAAAATTACACCTACAAGAACAAGATCTCAACAACTACCATCAAAAGATAAAGGCAAAGGGAAAGTGGAAGAGATTGAGAAACCAATAAAGAGAAAAGATCATATTAGGCATGATGAGGAAGTTGCTCAAAGACTTTAAGCTCCAATGCAAGCTAAATTAGAGGAAGAAGATAGGCTTGTAAGACAAAGAGAAGAAGAAGTCAACATTGTTTCATGGGATATTATGCAAGCAATGATAGATGCTGATTATCAAATGGCTCAACAAATGCAAGCAGAAGAACAATACAAGTTGAGTGTTGAAGAGAAGTCCAAGTTGTTTGTACAACTCTTAGAAGCAAGAAAGAAACACTTTACAGTAATGAGATCAAAAGAAAAGAGGAACAAACCACCAACTAAAGCTCAAAACAGAAATACAATGTCTACTTATCTAAAAAACATGGTTGGATACAAGCATAATCAATTGAAGAACAAAAGCTTTGATGATATTCAAAAGTTATTTGACAAAGCTATGAAAAGGGTAAACACATTTGTAGATATGGATACAGAATTGGTGGAAGGTAGTAAAGTAAGAGCATAAGGCAGTGAGACAAAAGCAGAGATAACACATGAGAGCAGTTTAAAGAGAGTAGGAGAAGAGCTGGAACAAGAAAGCTCTAAAAAGCACAAGTTGGAAGAAGACAAAGAGACTGAAGAGCTTAAACAATGTTTGGAAGTTGTTCCTGATAAAGAGGAAGTAGCAATTGATGCTATTCCTTTGGCAACTAAGCCTCCAAGCATTGTTGACTACAAGATCCATAAAGAAGGGAAGAAAACCTATTACCAGATAATCAAGGCTGATGGAAGTTCAAAGATGTACTTAGTCTTCATTCATATGCTCAAAAGTTTTGACAGAGAAGATTTGGAAACCTGTGAAATAGGTGAAAAGCTAAGCATAAGGTCAACAGTGCCAGAGGTATCTATGAGATATGCTATAAGGTGATATTTAAAGACCAATGTTAACCTAGTTGAAAGATCAAATAAGGTAGAATCCAACAATATTACAGAGTATTGGGATTAGGAAGCTACAATAAATCATAGTGGATACATTCATTGAAGAAGGAAAAAAGTTCACATTCAAGTTTTGGTAGAAAAGAGATATCCCCTTACCACCTACGACAATCATAGAAATGCTAAAATAGGAACGGCAAAGCTGATCAATTGGAATGAAATTGTTATGAGTCTTAACCCAAAATCACAAAATAACTCAAGAATTTATGAAGTTTTTAGAAGCATCCTCCTAGTGATTAATGAACTTTCAATGAAGAAACCTTGAAGTTAGAAAGAGAATAACAAGTTTAGGGGAGGATTGTTGATTAAAAGACTTCATGATGATCTTTGAGTTACTGCTAATAAGGTTTGTGTTACTGCTGCTAAGTAAAACTTAGTGATGTTCAGTAATCTTAATGACAAATTGCTAAGTTGTTAGTACTAGCAAGGTGTAACTTACTAAAGTAGTGTAACTAATACTGCTAGTGTAATTAGTACTGCTAGTTACTAACTTGCTAGTATATGTTAGTAACTGCTAAAGTAAAGTTAGTACTTGCTGCTCGGTGAAGATGAAGAAAATATCTAAGTAGTTAATGCTGCTAGTACACATAAAAGTTCAAGTGAGTAAAAGTTACTACAGCTATGGTGCTAAGATAAATGCTAGCTAGTATAACGTTACCACTGCTAAAAGAGATTACAACTGCTGAAAGATATATTCTGAAGATCAAGATTACTTATGAGATAAGGATTGTTATTTATAGAATAGATCTTTAAGAATAATCTAAGTTTTAGTAATATATTGTAAATCGACTAGGAATCCTTGGTGTATAAAAGAAGGTCCTAGGGCATAGAGTTTGATATCACAAAATTCACAATCTAGAAATCTTTTGTTTTGATATCGTTATAGCTTCAAGCTTTTGTAACTCTAATACTAAGAGAGTATTCGTATTATTTGTAATAAAAATAATTGGTGGACTTTTTATTGTGAAATTATATTGTTTTGTGTACTGTTACATTGAAGATTTCTTCTAAATTAAAAGATTAGATTCCGCATATCTATAGTATTATTAACAAAGTAATCTTATACTAAGTTGTGTTAAAGATTTATCTATCATAACTAAACCTTAAACCACCATAAGGAATAATATTCGATCATTAGAAATTTAATGGGAACAACACATCCTTGGTATGATCCTTATGAAGTTGATGAAGAACCATTTCATTCCAACTCCATCATCTCCGGTTCCAGAAATATCTCCCACTACTTCGGTCCAATTGTGGTGGGTTGTATTGGGGGGGTGGGGGGGGGGGGGGGGGGGGGGGAGGGGGGGGGGGAGACCATCAAGAAAAAAAAACCTCCTCATGAAAGTCATTACATTGAACACCCATCTCCCAAAACCTTTAATCTTCAAAACACAAACAACGAGATGCTCACCGAGTGAAGGTTTAAGGTCAATTGACAAGCTCTCAAGAAACATGATGGGTTGGGAAAACGGAAGTGAACATGTTGGTGTCGCAACTACTACTAAGAAACTATTATTATTATTATTATTATCTTTCTTGATTAATACATTATATCTTTCTATTATTAGGACAAGTAATGGCAAGTGATAATTGCATTTGACTTGGATGATTTTCTCCACTTTACCAACGCTCTATGATTAGAAAAATAATTATAAATGTGACATGCGAACAATGAAACTACTTGCAAAATGATTTGCATGATAGTTTAGAACTACATATTATTGCCTGAATTAGTGGATTCCTTAATTTGGAATGCCGAAATCACTAACTAAAAAAAAGGAGAAAAACTAAAAATTTTCATTTTTCCAGAAAACGGCCCCCATAAATACCAGGCGGCCCCTAACATATTTGGGACCGCTTGATAATATGGGACCGCCTCCAGGGGGGAACGAAAATTTTGAGTTTACCCTCTTTCTGTATACTATGACCCTCATAACCAACATCTGTTTAGCCAAACCATCCTTGCATCCTCTTCATCCACACCATGCTTTGCCCCATGTTTATACTACCCTTTGCATTATTTAAATCATCAAACCCTCACATCTTACTACCACCAGCACCTTCTTCATCCTAATCTTCTTCATCATCAATGTCTTGCTCAAACCACCATTCCAACTTCTCTAGAAAACCAAAAATGTCAGTAAGACAAGTATGGAAACGCAAAACATCCACTCCAAAATCATCACCTCCTTCCCAAAAAGACTCACCTCCTCTTCCTCCACGAGTCTACTTACAATCTCCTCACCACAACATACAAGCCCTTAAGAATCAAATGAACAACTAACTCCACAAATCCATCCACCAACCTGATTAACACTGACACTAATCCGTCTAATTTCCAACATTCATGCACCACCACCTCAACAAATTCATCCTCCTTCACATTCCAGTTTAATTTCACACAAGTTTTTGTCATTGTATTGCAAGTTTCTAGACACCACTGTTCTACTCTTGAGAATAAATCAACTTTCGATTTCACTTTCTTCCTAACCCGTCCCATACCTCCGGAACCCGTATCCCTCCAAAATCATGTGTAACCACCCCATTCTTTTTCCTCTTTAATTAATCAATCTCTTATGATAAAATCTACACGTAAATAATCGACCTGCCATCTTTTGATTATGGCATCTCTACTCTCAAGAATTCACTAACCGTAATTCTAGCCTTATTATGTCTTCAATATGATCCTACTTTCTATTGTAATGCTTCATACAAATATTGTATGAATTTGTCTTAGCTTGTATTAGATCTAGTTTTATTTTATGTTGTATGAATGTATTAGTTGCATTTGCTATTATATGAGTTTCTTGTTGGTTGAATGAAACTCTCTTTTGGGTGACTTAAAAATCATGTGTTGCTTTACAAGATATTTTTCTTGCACTTGTATTTCTAACCTTATTTTATAGCACACAATTTTTGTAAGATCGATCCCTTGGTGCCCCGAACAAATGGGAGCATACATCAAGGGGGAGTCTTGATATCGTCGATTTCTTTCTTCCTACAACAACTCGACGATCATCCTTTTTGAATTCGACAATAAGGGGGAGAAATGGAACAAAACTCATTTAATAATTTGATATCTTTAATTTTATTTTAAATGAGTTTATATTTTGTCATCATCAAAAAGGGGGAAATTGTTAATACAAATAATGTCTAAAAACGTTATTTATATTTTTGACCTCTCAACGTTTTGATAATAACAAAATGTAAAAACATTTACAATAAAATTAAACGTTTACAAATTATTAATCGTAAAATTTCATTTCTAAGAATAGTGATCACTTAAGGTATGAACAAACAAATCATTAAGCATGATCAGTGATCAAGAAAATATTTTTCTCATCCATTATATTTTTACAAAAGATATTCACAAAATTAATTAAACAAAATATTTTTTAATTAAAAAAAAGTTTTATTAAAAACTTAAAATTTGAAATTCAAATTTCCCCCAAAAAGGAAGCTTTTATACCAGATACAACCTTCCCCACAAAAAAACAAAAAAGAGAGCAGAGTCTACTGGCGGCCCCATTATAGGCCTGGCGACCCCCTTATATATATGGGACCGTCGGGACCGCCGCTAGGTACCGTTGGCTTTTCCTGTATATAAATACAAGTCCACCCCTTGCTGAAAATCAGACCTCTTTGCAAACACAAATACAAATAGACAAAAAATTTTTATTCTTCTCACACTTCTTTCTCTCTCTAAAAACCTTCTTTCTCTTACTAAATATCTTGATCACTAACATCTCTTGATCTTGTTTCAAGTGATCTAATCTCTTCTTCTCATCTCTTCCCTCTCTTTCAAGTGCAAGAGAAGAACACTCGTATTCGCCAAGAAACGAAGTGTTGATTAGTGATCTCTCCTCCTTTCTTCTAAGTACCAAACCTCTATTGTAATTATCTTGTGTATTTGTGTGATTCGGATAGTGTGTAAATCCGATAGTGTAGATCTAGTGATTGTGTATTGATTGTGAAGTGGTAGATTGGTTCTAGCTAAGATTAGGACTCGACATCTAGCTTAGTGTCGAAAAATAACGTAAGCAACGTGTAAACGGTTTTCTCCGCCTAAAGGGAGCTTGTTGACATAGTGAAATCTCGAGTCGGATACTCGGGGAGTGGAGTAGGGCGAAGAGGTGCTTCGTAGCCGAACCACTATAAAATCTTGGTGTCTTGGTTTGGTTGTTCCTTTCCTTATCTCTTTACATTATTATTGTTGTTATCTAGTTTTAGTTTAGATAGTTATTGCTTGTTCATATTATGGATTGGCTAAACATATAACTCGAATCTAAACATTTTTGAAAGCAAACTTTTAAAACGTAAAACGAACCTGTAAACTACTCAACCCCCCTTTCTAGTTTTCACACAAAATCACAATAATTATTTGTATATATTTATCAGAAAACAAAATATAAAATTATAAAACCAATAAAAGCAAAATACAAAATCGAGAAATTTCAAAAATACCAAAAATAATCTTCCCCGACATGTCTCTCGACAATCGATAACATTTACGCACCTAGAAAGGTTGAATAATATTGACACGGGTGTATAAATGAAGTTTGAGCGAGAGTTTCTAAAAGTTTTCAAACATGTCTCTTCAAATTTTCTCTACGGCTTCTAAAGTGAATGTTATCATAGGACTCGGTCCTCCCAAGAATGAGAAATGTTCTTTATGTACATTTAACCTAATACAAAGACCGTGAATTAAAATCTTCTCGGACCTTGAGCAAAGTCATAAATACATTCAAAGTTTTGAATGTTCAAGAGAAGTAATAAGGAAAGTGATGTTCAATCAGATATATCTCTTGTATTTTCCTGTTGGTCACAATTTTTTTCAAGATATTTTCATAAAGAAATTTTCAAAATCTTTCAAAATTGTGTGCTCAACAAGCTCCCACTCCAAGTTTTCACTCTAATATTTTATTGAGGGGAGTATAATTTATAATAAATGAACCACTTAATATTAGTTCACTCGGCATGCATTCATGTTCTCTCATTGTTTGGTTAGTCTAAAAGTGGATCAACATACATTAACTTATATTTTAATTCACGTTTAAGTCAAATATTTCAACACATATCAATTTATGAAGTGGAGAATAGTGATTAAAAGTGATCAAGATGTGATTACAATTGGATAAGAACTTTTAAATAAAGTGCGTTCCTGACACTCGCATGCCGCAAAACTCTATAAAAATTATGATGTGGCATGTTAGGGGAGCTTTATGGTGATAATAAAATCTCTCTCAAGCGAGTATTAAATGATTTTTCGAACACTTGATGATTTTTATCTCCATGGTATTTAATGTCACTATGGAAATACCCAAGACCAACCAATATGTTGTGATCTACGAGATATAAGGTGGTTAAGGTAGGTTATTTTGTTTCATGATCCAGCCAGAACTAGAGGGATCTACCCAGGACATTCCATTGGGATAGAATATAGAAGTCCTTAGTTATGATTGAAAAAAGGAGTAAAGTGTGATTGGGAAGAATGTTATCCAAGGCTTGAGTTATCACCAGAACGAACCCAACATGGCGATAATGAGGACGCGTTGGAATAACATTGAAGGGGTTAAAGAGTGAAAAAGAATTATAAGGATAAAGGGTGTCAAGAAAGAAGCCCTCCATACAACCTTAGGCGGAAACTGGGTCAATGCATGATCTATCAGTAATCACAAAGCTAATTCTGGTATTGAAAACAAGTCCATCATGGACCTATGCTCAATGCACAACCCATCCAATCCACTCAGGCTACCTCAAAGAAGTATGTTCAAATTCTCACGAGACAACACGCTTCTATCGGCTTTCTCATTCCTAGATCATTAATATTGAAAAGGTGGCAGTCTGCTCCAGCCTTCGATCACCAAATAACAAAAGTGCACTTATCGAAGTCAAGACTAAAAAAAGAATCCATCAACAAATCTCCACAAGGAACACAAATTCAATATACAATTAATTAGTTCACCAATTACGAACATAACTTGTGTAAGAGTCCTACGCATTATCCTTCGTTGTATTTCTAGAACATCAGCCGTGATACACTAGTAATCAAAGTGATGATGGAAAAATCCCTACCTACCATAGTCAACAATCAAACACCTCTACGGTAGCAGCCTTGCGAGATTCCTCGATGAATCAAGCTTGTGTCAACTCGAATATCTAAATTGACTCGTAAATGAGTTATGGAAGACTCAATCAGATAGATAGTAACTATCTGTTTCACTCTTACCATGTTGTCTGCTTTGAGATGCTCCGGTAATAAGAACAGCTAGTGCAGCTGCGAAACCCTGTCAAGGAGATTCTTTTGAATTCTACCTGATCATAGGAAGTAATTAAATACGATATAAATGAGAAGCATTGTTATTACAACGCATATTAATAACGTCAGTAACATCAAAGACATTTTAGTCCATATAGGTGTGTTAACAACAAACCTATACATGGTAGGATTCCGACGTTGCAGCCATCTTAGTCATGACGAGTCAAGGAATTCACTAACAGTATGCTCATGATCAATCGACAAAAGATAAATACATGATCGAAAGCAACAAGTACCTAAGTGAAATATATCGCAAACTCTCTGATATACTCAGAACTACCTCAACAGAACCATCAAGATAATATTACAAGTAAATCAAGTAAAAGATCAATGTTGAGGGAGATTGTGAGCAACCTTTCAAGATAATGAACATGTGGGTAGAGACACAAGATCGCAAGATGGCATAAGATTCTAGGATAAAGATTTAAAGATCTCAAAGTCAAGGATAAAGTCAAGGCTAAAGATCAAGATATCAAGATTAAGACAAAGATATCAAGTTAAAGATCAAGATCCAAGATCACAAACATGCAAAAGGATCATCAAAAGAATTCCCAAGAACACAAGGCTCCAAGATTTAAGCGTCACAAGAAGTAAAGCCATAAGTGCAATGACCACCCCTTAGGGGGAGATTGTTAGCCTCGTTTTTAGTCAAGTGATGGTCATTATTTATTCCCGAGCCTTGTATAGAAAACTATAGTTTATGAGAATTGTATTAAGCTAATTAGGCCTAGGTGTCCGGTAAAGCCTATTTTGTTTTCTTCTAGTTTGGCCCAAGGTCCAAACAAAAGCCCAAGAGGCCAGGCCCTCTTTAGGGTATAAATACCACCCTCCTAGCATGTTAGAAGGGTGTTGGTTACATTTTCTCTCATAGTAATCTTCCACTTTTTCTCTTTCTTTCTCTCTATAGTCTCATCTTTCTCTCTCTAAGATTTTTAGCATTTCGTGTGTATGTGATGTGTTTGAGATAGTCTAACAAGCAGAATAGATGATGATTTGTTTACTTACGAAGTGAGAATTCCTAGACTTTCTTGTCCCCCATATGATGAACGATAGTGTGACAATTTGGAAAACTATGATCATTAAGTTTATGAACAAAACTTGTGTTATGATGAGGAAGAAAAAATTTATGTTGAAGTACTGATTTTCATTAATAAAAGGTTAGTAAGGCTTATTGATGTAACTATTGAACAATGGCTAGACCTGAAGTATAGGAATCATGAGACTATGGATAAAAAAATTAAGAATGGTGTAATGGGAACATGGTTGATTCGAAGTTATAAACAACAATTCAATGATTACGTGGAAATTAAAAGAAATAACGATGTGTTTGAATGTGACACTAACATGGAATACCATCCCTTTGATGTTGAGTTCGCTGTATGGATGCATAAATTTAAGTAAAACCTTCGAAACGATGGATTGGTACACAAAAAATGCATTGTGGATATATTAGATAAGAGGGGACGATGAAGAGGTACTTATTGACAAGGAGCTTTCTGATCTTGAAAAGACATGCGTAAATGCATTGTGGAATACCGTCCCTTTGTAGTTAATGTTGTTAAGGGAAATAGTTTTAATGCTGTTAAGGCCTCAGCTTGTTAGGTTTGGAAACCAAAGACTAAATTTTTAGACCATGTTTTTTCTAAAAACACAACAGTGCATTAATCACCCTAAAGAAGTTTGATTATATTGATGCACAAGGCAGATCTAAGTCAGTGATGGCTTACGTCCCTAAAAGAAACTGATTTTCTTATCTAATGTGCAGGGCAATCCACAAATGATTACAAATCAAGAGTGCTTAGCTTGTAGATGCTCAAGGCACATGACAGGGAACATGTCCTATCTTACAAACTATGAAGAGATAGATGGAGGATATGTTGCTTTTGGAGGGAACCCCAAAGGAGGGAAAATCACTGGAAAAGGTACCATTAAAACTGGTAATCTAGATTTTGAAAATGTGTATTTTGTGAGAGAGTTAAAGTTTAATCTCTTTAGTGTCTCACAAATGTGTGATAAAAAAATAATGAACTTATATGGCACAGAATGTATTGTTTTTATCTCCAAACTTTAAGTTAATTGATGAAAGTCAAGTTTAACTTAAGTTCCATAAAAGAACAATATGTATAGTGTTGATTTAAAGAACATAGTTCCTAAAGGAGGTTTAACTTGCCTTTTTGCAAAAGCCACATCTGATGAATCTAAACTTTGGCATAGAAGGCTAGGTCACTTAAATATTAAAACAATGAATAAATTGGTTAAGGGAAATCTTGTAAGAGGTTTACCTTCCAAACTTTTTGACAATGATTAAACTTGTGTTGCTTGTCAAAAGGGAAAGCAGCACAGAGCCTTTTGTAAGTCCAAAACAGAGAACTCAATCAGTCTTCGTTTACATTTGTTGCATATGGACTTATTTGGTCTAACATTTGTAAAAAGCCTTATGAAGAAAATGTATTGCCTAGTTGTCACAGATGATTTCAGTAGGTTTACATGGGTTTTCTTTCTAGCTACTAAGGATGAGACTAGTGGCATTTCTAAGTTCCTGTATAACTGGGAATAGACAATCTAGTATAACATAATGTAAAGTGATAAGGTGTGATAATGGAACGAGTTAAAAAATCAAGAAATGAATCATTTTGTGAGATTGAAGGGTAATTTTAAGACAATTTAGATATAAGCTAGAACTCCTCAACAAAATAGAGTTGAGATGAGAGGCAGAATAGGACAACTAAAATTGAGGCTGCTTGGAACTATGCTATGTTGAATCTAAGGTTATCCAACTACTTTTTGGGAAGAAGTGATAGTTAATAACTTCATAGCTGATGATGCAAAATAGAGTGTTAGTAGTTAAGCCTCATAACAAGACCCCATATGAACTTTTTCTTGGTAGAACACTAACTTTAAGTTTTATGAGACCATTTGGGTGTCCTGTTACTATTCTTATACCATAAGAACATTAGGGCAAATATGATGGTAAGGCAGAGAAAGGTTTTCTTTGTTGGAAACTCTTGAATAAATAATAGCCTTTAAGAGTATTCATATATGAACACAGGATAGTGGAAGAAAACTTGCATATTAGGTTTAGTGAGAATATACCTAATGTTGTAGGTAGTAGACCAGATTGGCTTTTTGATATTGATGCACTAACAAGAACAATGAATTTTGAGCCAATTGTTACAGGTACACAGTCTAATGGTTTTACAAGTACAAAAACAAGTGATAATGCAGGTCAAGCTAGAAAGGAGACAAAACCTGTCAAAGATTACATTTTGCTACCATTATGGACTGTTGATCCACCATATTCCCAAGATCCAAAGTGTTCTCATGATGATGGATCCAAACCTTCAAGTGATGATGGAAAGAAGGTTAATAAAGATCTAAGAAAAGATAGTGAATGTAAAGATCAAGAGAAGGAAGATAATGTTAACAACACTAACAATGTTAATGCTGAGCAAGCAACAAATGAAGTAAATGCTTAATGGTGGAAAAACAACGCTTTAAACATCCCTTTGAGATCCAAATATGCCTGCTTTGGAAGATTATAGCATATTTGACTTCTCAAGAAAAAAGAATTGTAAAAAGTATCGAGTTGGTGGAGTTCCGAGAAGCCATGGTGAGGACATTGACGAAGGAGTCCTTTAAAACGTTCCCATGCTTCATTAAAGGCTTCGTTTGGTTTTTGATAAAAAGTAATGATCTCATTCCGATAGTAAGTGGTTTTTGAAGGTGGGAAGTATTGGTTTATGAATTTTGAAACAAGGTCGTCCCATGTGAGAATTGATCTAGGAGGTTCCTTGTCTAACCAATCTCGGGCTTCACCGTCTAGAGAAAAAGGGAAAAGCAAAAGCTTAACCGAAGTGTTCGGAACTTCTGGATGTCTAAACGTTGAAGTGACCTTATTAAAAAATCGAAGGTGATTGTGGGGATCTTGTCTACCCGTAAATTTGTTGCTTTGCACAAGATTGATTAAAGGTTGCTTAAGCTCGAAATTGTTAGCATTGATCGGTGGAACAACTATAGCATCTTCATAACCCTCGATGGGTGCTTGTAACATTTGGGCCATCGTTCGATTGTCGGCCATTGGAACAACGTTTTGTTCAACAATTGGTTCTTCTAAATCAAAATTTTCAACAACCGGAAGAGTTTGTTGTTGACGACGTCTACGAGATTGCGAACGAGTGCGCATAAAAAGAAAAACTAACAATTAAAAAGCAAAACTTTACACTAAAATTTTTTTTTTTTTTTTTAGCAATGAATTTTAACGGTTACACGAAAGAGACTTAAACCAAATAATCAACTACTTCACGGTAGCTCTCGAAAATTGCTTTTCAAGGTGAGCCGTACTTGGTAGAGACACAAAAGGCAAGTGTTAAATCTTTGATTACGATTTGGGAACAATTACAAGTTCACCGGAAATTGAAATGATAATATCTCAATGGAAGATATTATATGTTGGTGTTCGATTACCAACTTTGTTTATTTTATTTCTTTTTTTTTAGGACAATTTTTTATGTTTTTGATTTTTCTATATATTTTTTTTCTTTTACTTATACTAAAAAGAAAAGGAAAATATTTTTTTTTACTTTTGAATTTTAAAACAAGAATGAAACTTTCGAGGACGAAAGGATCTTCAAACCAAATCAACAAACACAAAACATAGGAATCGTAAACACTAGTTTCCGACAGCGGCGCCAAAAACTGATTCGCAAAGTTTTACGTACCTATAAAATATATAATAAAAATACTATTTATGTAAATTTCAACTATTCACCTTTAACTAAGGTAAAAAGTTAAGACTTATAAAAATAATATAATATATATAATATACGTATGATTAACCGGGTAAGTATGATCACCCGGGTCGTTATCCCCAATGACTAGTGAAATTGAAACCACGTTTAGGTTCGGATCCTGATTTGAATGGAGCAAAGATATTCGATTTGAAAAATAAAATTAAATTGTACAATTAAACAAATACGGAAAAGCAATTTATTAAGCAAAATGGACTAAAACTTAACCCTAAAATTGTAAACTAAAATTTTGCTAATTAAAGAAAAATCGCAAAAAATTATTAAAAATAAAAGCCCTATTTTTTATCTTTTTATAAAAGTTTAATTAAACTAATTAAAAATTAAACCTAATTACTAATTAAAACTTTAACTAATGGACTAATGGTGCAAAAAAAAAAAGAAAAAGGATTAACTGAGCTAAAGTAATTAACGGGCAAGGACTAACTAAGAAACAACTAAAATGGAAAAATTACAAGAATGGTCCCTGATGATCTACCCCGATAACAAACTAAGGCCCGAATTAAGGTGAGAAGTGAAAAGTGCTTATTATCAAAAACTTAAAAGAGCAAAGTTTTAAAGGAAGCTAGGGAGAACAACTTTAATAAAAACACTTAGGGCTGAAATCCACTAATAAGCTCTTAAAGAGCTTATTTCTAAACTGACCTCAGAAAGGAAGGCTTAACCTTTGATTTTAGAACATAAGCTATAAAAAACTCAAAATAAGCTCAAAATGAAAAAGGAAAAGTGATCTAGAAAGCTTATGATGTGCTTAAACTAAGAATGCAAAGAAATCTAAGCTAGAAGTACTTTTTAACAACTAAATTTGAGCATGAACTAAGCAAACTCAGAAAATAAGCAAGATAGAACAAAATCCAAATGAGCTTAAAAACTTAAAAAGCTAAACTAGACTCTAGAACTTTAAGGACTTATTAAACTACTTATAATCTATCTAATTAAGCTAGAAAATCTAGACCCATAAGCTAAATTAACAAATTTAAATTCTTAGTTCTGTTTTTGGCTTTTAAACTTTTTGACAGCAAAAATAAGCTATGTAAATAAGCTAGAAAACAAAATTAAAGACTTGAACTATATTAAGCTATATTAAAACTTAATTCCTACTGAATTTGGCAAGCTAAACCTTAAAATTATCTATGCAAATTAAGCTAAGAACACAACAGTACTAACTGAGGTTAGTACTGCTAGTGTAAAAGTTCAGCAGTTCTTTCAAGTGAAAGCACTGCTGATGCAATTTTGATTTTTGATAACAAAATAAGCAATGAAATAAGCTAGAAAATGAAACTAAAATTAAATTTATAATAAGCTATAACTAAACTTAATCCTACTGATTTTAGCAAGCTAAAATCTAAGCTAACAGTACTAACTTATGGTTAGTACTGGTAGTGTAAAGGTTCAGCAGTACTAACTTATGTTACTGCTAGTGCAATTCAAGAGTGCACTAAACCAAACACCCCTTTATCATTATGACAGATTTGAAAAAAACTATTTAAAATGAAAACTAATGGCTAAACCTTAACAACCAGATTCTTAATAGCTTATAACTAACTTAATTAACATGATCTAACAACTGAATAAGCCTTAATCTAAGATCTAAACTACTTTACTATATTTTTGGTTTTTAGAGGTTTTTAAGACAATAATATGAAAATCTATGATTTAAACTAAGAAAGTTGAAAACAGATAAACAACTATGAAGATTTAGCTAGATAAAAAAAACTCAAATAAGCACTAGTAAGCAAAAGAATAAACAAATAAGCAGATCTGAACATAACAAGCAATGATATCATTATTTAAAGCTAGAATTTAAAGGAAAATGAAAGGGAAACTTACAAACTCCTCTAGCTAAACAAGAGGACCAATAAAGCAGTACATGCTCTCCTAGCTTATTAATAAGCTTGGGTTTATAAGTCCTTGGGATCTTTCCAGGTTAAGATTCCCTTCCAAAAGCTTTAATCCAAGAAGAATCCATGTAAGATTTAGACTGTTTTAAGGTTTAAGTAGATTAATACTGAATTCAACAAGCTCTATTCCAGCTTATAGACTGAAAGAGCTTAATTTTAGCTTATTGAGACAATGTGGCTTATTAAGAGAGCTTATGACGTTAAATGAGAGCTTAGAAAATGAGATTTAAAACACTAAAAACTGAATTTCATTAATTAAAGAAACTGATTACATTACTTGAAAAAGGAAAATTACATTTAAGAAAAATATGAATTTAAGCTAAAATAAAAACTAGATATCTAAAGATAAAAAGAGGATTCTGTGTGTGTGAAAAGTGAGGCCTATTTATAGGTGCTGAAAGAAGCTTCTAGGATCTCTAGCCCTGCTCTCTAATCTTTCAATCTTGGCCAATCATTTCTTCAATCATTCAAGCATCAATTATGGCCGTTAGATCAAGCTGTGGACACCTGAAGATTGCCAACGTGTCATTCCCTTGATGTGACGTTTGTGCTTCTTTTGTGAGTGTTTTAGCACAAAAACCCACATTCCATTGTGCTTCTTTCATTGATACGTGGCCTTTGATTGAGAGATGGTTAATGAATCCCTTGATAAAGACTGATTTGTCCCTTCATTTGTGTTAGAGAGCTCATGAATTGACCTAAGCACCTTTTAATTTGGAAAACCCCTTTGATTTACCCTGGATGGTAAAACGAGGAAGAAAGGTGAATAGTAACACCTTTGGCGCCCTTATTTCGACAGTTAAAACTGTTAGAGTTTGGGGAGTTTGCACAAGTGGTCCTTCTCTTTTTTTCCCTCTCTTTCTAGTTATAAATAACTTTCAAAAATAGCAAAACTAGCCCTTGTGGATGTTATAAAAGGAAGATGGGCTTTGTTGACTTTTATTGACCATAGATTGACTGGATTTGACTGAGGCTTGACTTTCCTGGCTTTGCTTCCGGCTTTTGTACTCTTCTGATTCTCGTGTCCGTGCTTGCTTGATTTTGACTGTTTTCTTGTGATTTTTTATTTATCCATACCTGCACACACAAAACACAAATACAAGCATATTTTTGCCATTTTTGGTCTGTTTTGGGTTTAATTGAGTTATTTTAGGTATAAATAGATATGTGTATTTTACACTTATCAGTGGGTGCTTGGAGCAATTGTGCCATAGTCCGGGTATCATCCATCGGAACTAGGGGAGGAGCTGGATTTTCAATCGGTTCTTCGAGATTAAAAGGTTCAACAAAAGCCGGTGGGGCTTGTTGTTGTTGATGGTGAAGATTACGAGACTGGGAACGAGTGCGCATGCACTAAAAAAGAAAATTTACACTAATTTTTTTTTGTTCTTTTTGTTTTATCAAAAGTAAATTCACAATTTATTTTAATAACGGACAACGAAATAAGACAACTTAAACCTAATAATCGACAAGTTTCTCGGTAACTCTTCGAAAAGAAAAAACGCACAAAGGAGCGGAAGAATAGGAAAGCGCGAAGCTATTAAAAACCTTTTTCCTTTAGGGTGTTTAGTTCCAAGGAACAACCCGCCTTATACCCCTCTTTGAGTTTGTTTTATCTTTTTAAAAGGTGAACCGTACCTCGCACATCTACAGTGGACCCAAAAGGTAGGTTGTTGATTCTTTTGGTTCGGGAACTTATTAATGGATAATACTTCAGTTGAAAGTATTATATGTTGGTGTTCTTTTACCAACTTGATGATTTTTTTATTGATAATTAAAGACAATGTTTTTATCTTTTTGGTTTTTATCTTTTTTTTTAGTTTTTTCTTTAATGATAATTTTATACTAAAAAGAAAGTGAAAATATTTTTGATACTTTTAGGGTTTCTTTCTATAAAGCCAAAAACTTCTAGAATGGTGGGCTTCAAATACTATGTTTCAAACAGATGGATAAATCTCGACTCACAAGCCTCCCGGCAACGGCGCCAATAAACTGATATCTCTATTACTAGGACTTTTTATATAATAATATATATAAAATATATATAATAAGTATAATCTAAAAATAATCAATGAAACCGAGAAGTAGTATAGAATATTCTCGGGTCGTTTATCCCCAACGAGGCTGTGCTTGAAAATCGGTACAGTCGAAAAATTGGAGTTTGAATGAGATTAATGATTTGGGAGTTTAGAAAGCTAAATTAATCAAGATTAAGTAAAACGATTGGGAATAACCATTAAAAAAACGAAATTACTGAAAAAAGAGAGCATGAATCCGAAAGGGGTCAAAAACCTAAAATCTTAAAAATTACCTATAATTTTTTTTATTAAATCTACTATGAGTGACTAATAATGAAGATGAAAAAGACAGACAATAAAACGAGTTACAAAGAGCTTTAAATGAAAAAAACGGAAAACAGGGCTATAATCCCGTTCGTTAAAAGTAGATTTTGCAAAAAACGACCTCTACGAAAGATTTTCTTATTTTTCCTAGGTGAAAACCTTGTATATAGAAATTTTTTAAAAAAGAAAAATATTTTTTTGATTTTTATTTAATTTATTATAATTAAAAAACAGTTTTAACAAAAATAAATGATTAAAAATAGTAAACGAATATGAAAAATTATGAAAAATTTAGGGAAAATAAGTTATACTACAAGAATCCTAAGAAAAATCTAAAACTTGAAAAACAGCTTATTAATAAGCTGTTAATAAGCTAATGGTGGCTGTGGGCTTATAAGACTAAATGGGCTTATATATTAAATGTAACAAACCTCTACCGGATGAGCTAATGTAGCACAGCGGTAGAGGTGTTGTTATAAAAGTGTTGGACGAGAGGTGAGGGGTTCGAGTCCTACTTGTAGCTATGCTACAGTAAATTTTTTTTTTTATAAACTTATTAAGCACATGTAAATAAGCATTTTATGTAACTACAACTAGTTTTGAAAAGCAAGAAATAAGCTGAAAATGAGCACGAAAGATGGCAGTTTAGCTTAATTTAAAACTAAGTCTAATGTAAGCTAACTTTTATGCAACTAGGGGGTAAATAAGCAAAGGTAAAGTATACTAAGCTGACATAGACAAAAAAGGAGAGCACAATAAGCAACTAGGAAAAAGATTTAAGCAAAAGGTAACAACAATATAAGCAGAAAAGTAAGCTACTTAACAAGGCAGACCAAACTATTTTACACTAAGGCATAGGGGCAAACTGACTAAGTGGCTTATATGGGAAATTTGGCTCAGGCAAAGAGTGGAATTAAGCAAAAAAACAGCCAACTCCTCCCTCTACCACACAATCAATCTCCACCTTAACCTAATCTAATAGGCTGATGTAATCAAAATAAGCTAAAAGACATAGACAGAAAGGCCATAAGACTAAAATAAGCTATAAGCCCTATCCTGCATACCAAACAGTCAATAAGGGTACTTTAGGCTTAAAATTAAGCACTAAAGAGGGGGGACAGAAGGCTTATGGCTTATAGGGACTTGTAACTCAGCCTATGAGCTTCCTAAAAATCTAAACTAATCTTAACTAAAAAAAAAACTAAATAAAAAGGGCTGAAAGGAAGGGTTTTGCACCAGGGGAGCTTTGAGGTTTTAACAGTTTCAAAAGGTCCATTTTGAGCTTATAAATAAGCTACAATCTTAAGTCCAAATTGAAAAATGGTTCAAAGCAGATAGAAACTACCTTCCAATGAGCTTATGCTCAATTTCTTGAAAACTAAGAACAACTAAAAAAAAGGGCTTTTGAAAACAAAAATTATGACTTAGAAGGTTTACAGAATTTTAACAAAGACTAAAGAAACAAAAGATACTCATTACTACTGCATTTGACTCTCAATAACAAAAAAAAATATCACTAAGAAAAACTTGGTTTGAATAAGCAATTTGAAACTGCTTTGAACAACAGTTTAGAAAAAGCTTTAAGAAAAACTCAAAAAACAATTTTTAGACTTAAAAACTTGGACAAACAGGTTAAGACATACTTAAAAATGATTGCCAAATTTGGCTCCAAGACCCAAATGGCTTTTAGACATAAAATGACCCATTTTCAAGTGTTGGCCCAAACACTCCTTAAAGTATTATGATCAAATTTTTACACTGGTTTTGAAAAGTTTAACCAAAGTTTTTGAAAAACAGTTATAAAGCAAACTCTTATGAGCACTTATAAGCACAAAGCAACCAATTATAAGCACTGGAATAAGCACAAGAGCAAAGTGGCAGTTTACACACTATTATAAGCAGTTTTTAAGCAAGACTTAGATTAAAGGCAAATAAACAACAAGTAAAGTAAAATGAGCAATAAAAAAAAGCATAATAAGCAACAAATAACAGATAATAAGCAAACACTGATAAGCACAATAAGCACAAAGCAACCAATTATAAGCACTGGAATAAGCAAAACTGAAAAATGAGACTTATCACACCCTTGCTTAAACAGGGTAAACAAAAACAGTCTACAAGCTCCAGCTTGTATAAAACAAGCTGGTATGGTCTATAAGCACATCCATGGTTTGCTTATCTTCCAAAAAGCTTAGGTAATTGAGGGGTGATTTCGTTTTGGATTTTCTTAACACTTTTTAAACTTTAGAATTTTTAGTTAAAATAGGTTATGCAGATTATGAGAGCTTAAAAAACAGTGTATGAGAGCTTTTAAAACTTAGTAAAAACTTGATAGAAGAGCTTAAAACATATTTTCATAAACAACTTAAAAATTTCATTAAAAATTCAAATCATTACAATATTAAAGATTACACTGATAAAATTAAGAACAGGTAAAAAACTACTTAATACTAAAAAACTAGCTGCCAACATGGCTACAAGAAGTCCTAATTTATACTACTCTCATGAACCTTCTAGGTCTTCTCTCTCTTGTGTTTGTTTGCTGAGACAGAAACACAAGTGTGTTTCTTGTGTGAGTGAAAGTCAAAATCATCATAGCCATTCATTTTATGTGCTCCCCAAGCAAAACAATCAAAGCCGTGTATTTTCCTTGTCCAATGGGGTGTGAAAGGATTGCCAGCTTGTACTTTGGCCATGTGGGTGTGGGGTTTGCTGGTGGTGATGGTTTTGGATGCTAGGGAACAGGAAACGAGGTGTGAGAGTGACAGGAAGAGGGGGGTTGGGTTTTGGCGGGAAAAGGTTGAAGGAGATAAACAGTATTTGTTGTTTAATTGGGACAGGGGTGAGGTTTGTGGAAATGGCAAAAAGAGTCCTTCAAAGTGTATGTGTGTATTACATTTTCAGTCCTTAGTGGTCATACAAGTTTGAGGGATGGCAGGTTTACCCCCTGAGGGTTATAATTGTTATTGCAAATTTGGTCCTTGTGAGGGTTAATGTTTTGGGGTATTGGCAGTTTGAGTCCCCAAGAGTTATATAAGCAATTACACAAGAGGTCCTTGTGGTATAACTTTGTGGTTTGGGCAGAAATGGCCCCCCAACTTCTTTTGGGCTTTTATTAATTGAAGAGGGTATTGGGTTTGGATTTGGTTTTGGGCCCGTATGGTTTATAAAAATGAGTCTTCAAGTGGTATACTAATGGCCTTTCCCGGCCTATTAGATGGGTTCGGGTGGGCCCATTAAGTATTCTTCAATATCGGCTCGGTTTTGATTGTTGACTTTTGCGGGTTGACTTTTGACTTTGACTTTCTTGGTCTTTGGCTTCGATTTGACTTTGTCTTTTCCACGCTTTTCCATTCCGTGCTTAGTTTTGTCGTTTTTGACTTGATTTTTTGTCCTTTTATCGGATATCCGTTTCCTAAACAAGATAAGTAAAAACATACAAATACAATGTATTTTTGGGTACGTTTTTGGTCATTTAAGTCCGTTTTTGACGGAAAAGGGTATGAGTATTTAAGCACATTCCAAAATCCCCCATACTAAGACATTGCCGTGTCCTCACGCAATGCTATGAAGTAAGCACTTAGAAAACTAAGAATCTCGATCCCCCTCGACTAATAACCTCGAAAAGTAGCTAAGTGTTTGTCAAGGAGAATAAAGACTCATAAGTTTCGAAAAGCCCCGTTTTTACCATTTTTTTTATATATACACTTATTCCTACACAT
>BQNB010061855.1:0-24408 GCA_026074375.1 Tanacetum coccineum
CAAATATCCATGAGAAGGATAAAAAAGAATTTTTTTTTTAAAAAGTTCTCAAAAAATTCTAATTTTTTTTATAAAATCAGGTATATTGGTGCATAAAACTTTTGTAAAAGAAGTTTTTCTAATTTTGAGTTTTTATACGTTTTTTAATGCAAAAAAAAATAAATTTTGATGCACAAAAATTTTTTGATGTACAAAATTTTCAACTTGTTATATTTGATGCGCAATAAAACTTTGATGCAAAAAGCCAAAAGAAGTTGGGTACAAAAACGAATTTTTGATGCACAAAAAAGCAATTTAATGCACAAACGTTTTTTTTCATAATTTGTTTTCGGCAAAACTATCCACTTTTAGAAAAACTTTTTTCACAACTTTTTCATACACCAACATGCACGATGTTGTGGGATTTTTCAGAATTTTTTAACAACTTTTTTCAAAAAAAAATATTTTTATCTTTCTCACGGATATTTGTCTTTTTATTTGATCTTTATTATATATATATATATAGGATCAAATGAGAAGTTTTCTTAAAATAAGAAGGATAAGAAGTAACTATAACATCATATTCGAGATGCACCGACTTAAATTAGATGCATCTCTATAATCTTAGATGCATCATAATGTGATTTTTAGCTTTTAATTAGATGCATATACGTATATTAGATGCATTTCATGATTTCTCTTGTTTTCTGTTCCTCTACATGTGCGAAAATCATGAAAATCAATTTGCACCATCTACACATCAAATTAACGTTCGAAACTCAAAATGGTGCAACTAGATAAATAGAAATGCATCTAATGCAAGCCGTTGCATCTCAAATATGTGGTTTAAGTAACTTCTCACCACTTCTTATTTTAATTTACTTTTAATTTGAACCTCTCACTGGTTTTCCCTAACTCTATGTACATATATATATATATGTATGTTATAGATATATATTGTATGAATGTATAGATTATATGTATGTATGTATATATATGTATATATATATATATATATATATATATATATATATATATATATATATATATATATGTATGTATATATATATGTATGTATATATATATATATATATATATATATATATATATATGTATATATATATATGTATAATATATATGTTATATATATAATGTATATGTATGTAAATATATATTATATTTGTATAATATTAGTAGTATATATGTGTTATATATAATATATATGTGAAGTATATATATAGTATATATATATATAAATAATGACTATATATATATACTCACTAGGATCCCTAACTCTACGATACATATATATATTATATTTAATAGATTATATATTACTGTTATGATCATATATAAATATGTATGGTATATATGTGTATATATGTAAGTATATATGTGTATATATTATGTATGTAATTTTGATATAGAGACTGGTATTTATGTATGATATCTAAGTATATATGTATGTATATATTATAGATATTGTATGTATGATTATGTATATATATGTATCTATATATGTGTTTAGTATATTATCTATTTGTTTATATTTTGGTATGTATATATAGTATATATATGTTATGTATGTATATAGATTATTATATATTATATATATATATATTTATATATATATATTTATATAGTATATATATGTATGTATGTGATATTATATATGTATGTATAGTGATATATATTATATGTATGTCATATGATATTTATGTATGTCTGTATATATATTTATGTATGTATGTATATTTATATCTAGTATTTTTTTGTTTGTTTACTATAAATCTATATATATATATATGTATGTAGTATAGTATATGTATGTATATATATATGCTATGTATATATTTATACTGTATGGGTAGATATATGTATATAGTATATATATGTATATATATATTAAATAGATATATAATATACAGAATCCGATCGAGTTGAGAAGTTTTATGATTTTGAGAAGATTGAGAAGTTTTTAAAGGATGATACCTGTATAACTTTGATTCAAGTTTTGTCAAGCATAAAACATTCCGGATCGATTGAGAAGTTTTTTTTTGAGATAGATTGAGAAGGTTTTAAATAATGATTACATGTATAACTTTATTCAAGTTTTTCAGCATAAAACTCCGGACGATTGAGAAGGTTTTTGGATTTTGTGAGATGAGAAGGTTTATTGGATTTGAAATGTCAAAAATACCCCTACTAGCAAATTTAGTGTAATTTCTTGATTAATCTAGTCCATTAGATCAAAAAAGAGGGGATGGATGGAGGGCTAGGATCTCTTCTTTCCTTCTCACAAAGATTAGCCTTCTCACTTGAACGCGCCCCACGCATTATCCTTGTGATTGTGCCAGAACATCCGAGTGATAGTTATGTACTCACAATGAAGATGGAAATCATGCTTGAGCCAGCATCAAACAAGCTCTTGGTAGGTGACTTGCGAGATTCTATATGAATCAAACTTGTTCCAGGAAATAAATTAACGGCTTAATCAGAAAGATAGTAACTATCTGATTCACTCTTACCGTGTTGTCTGCTTTGAGACGTTCCAGTAATGAGAACTAGCAAGCATGGTAAATCTAATACATCTGTGTTAAAGTGGATGATATTGATTTTTAACAAACCTTCGCTTTCAACCATTGTCATTAAAATCAGTATTGTCGTGTTGTGTATTGTTTGGTTATGTAAAACCTAATACAAAAGATTTGAAGATTCAAGATAACTATGATAGTGTTTGAATAAAAATACTACTTAAATAAAGATATAACGTAAGTTATAAATATATATGAACCCTTACTACGTCTGTAAAACTTAATTATAAACAAAAATTAAGACCCATAATTAAAAAAACAAAAATTAAACTATTTGTTTTCTAATAGATGAAAATACATTATTAAAAAGTTTAGAAAAAACCCTATCCGTGCACGGGCATTATAACTAGTATTTTTTAAAAGCCTTTAAAATAATCTCTAGTTATTACCTAAAACAAAATATTTTTGATTGATGAATGAAATGTTATTTTCTAACATGTACTTGCGCAAAGCGGAAGAAATAAAAAGTGTACTATGATTTTTGTTTTTGTTGTTCCCTCTTAGTTAGTGAATATTAACTACAAAGTTAAGCTTCACTAACTCATGGCATGAAAGTAAAGTAACATATTAAGTTCATTGAAAAGGTTTTGTGTAAGTAAAGATACAAATAAGTAAAAGACACAAGAATAACTTTTCAACGTTTAACTCTTTTTATTAAGAATTATACCCCACTGCATGCGGAACTACAATGGGGATTGAATGACAACGTGTGTGTGTGTGATATCCTCACTATTAACTTTGCATAAACCTAAAGTGTTATGCAAAGCTGACTACTATGCTAACCAACTGAGCTTACTCAAGGACTTCGTAGATATTGGAGGAGTAGGTGTTTATGAAAGATACGACTTTGAATGCACAAACTTAACCTACTCCTTTACAAGACGTTTTCTATTTATACTACTTAGGTAGGGTCATACCGACATGGGTAATAAGTGCGTCTCCCAATGCTGATAGGCTAGTACACATTGTACACCTTTGTCTTTATTACAATTCTATTCTAAGTATGGGACAAACACACTTTCTAAGGTCAGTGCTGACACTGGCCTTGTCTTTATACCCTATTCAGGATGGTTTGACTTCAGACATATAAGAGCTTGGACTTATCTGTTTTAAACTCTCCCGCCTATTCTTCAGTCTTTCATCTTCTAGGTCTTTTAGTTGTTAGAGATCATATGGAGTTCAGTAAGTCTATTGCCATAACTCACTGAACCCTCTTCTTTAGCTCAGGCTTCATTCATTGAGAACCGCCTTACTGAATGCTAGAGTCTTTTTTGTAGACTCGGGCTGAGCATCTTAAAGGCAACCCACTGAGTGATTGTTCACTCAATGACCTTGAAATGTTAAAGGTTATTAACACTTAGGTTATTTTGTATTCAAATCCTAAGTGAAAGATCATTGGGTACTGAATTGGCCCAACAATCTCCCCCTATTTGGATATAAATATAGCCTAAGTGTTTTTCAGTGTGAGTGAGTAAACCAACTTTTTCTCACACTGAGTTATAAAAGGCTTATAAGAGATATTGAGTTTTTCAAAATTACTTCATTAAACATTACAAGGACATATTATCTATTACAAAAGATAATCAAAATACAACAGAAATACTTAGTCTAACTTGTACCCAACAACTTCCAACTTCACCCTTTTAGATTTCAGCTTTTCTTGATCAGGGTGTTCTGCAATCAACTTTTTTAGATTCAGGCAGAATCTGGCATTTTCTGGGGTCTTGATCATTGAAGCCATCACTATATATGATACCAGAGAATCTACTCCAACCTTGTGAATGTCATTCCATCTTTGGAAGGCTTGATCACCAAACACATCAGTGAAGAATATCTCAAACTCAGGTTCTTCAATGACCATATTGTTCACAAAAGGGACACTAATGAGGTGTAGTTTTATACACTTTTTCGGGATCATTTTACCCTTATAATCATGCAATTATGTCTAAAATATGTGCTTAATTATTTCTTTTTGCATTTTTAGCACTTGGAAGGCATTTGGAGGAAATACATGTGACTTAGGCTTAATTTTGAAAGAAACCAGACAAGATGACAAATTGGCTTGAAGATGGATTGAAGAATCAAGATCAGAGCGTAGAGACGACGTCTGGAAAGCTTGTGACGCCGTCTGAAAGTCATAGCGACGACGTTTAGAAATTTGTGACCCCATCTGTATCAACCGTCATAAAAGAAGCCCTAGAAACCCTAACGTGGCAACGGCATCTGGATTAATTGTGATGCCATCGCGGCCCGGAAGTCTATATATACAAACTCGATTTTACGTTTTTTATATGCATCCTTAGATAGAATTAGGGTTAGAGTTCGTGGGAGGTCGATTTGTACCAGATTTTGGGAATATTTTAGGGTTTCCCAACCCTTCTATATCATCCCTAATTTCTTGATTCAATATAGTGAAGTTCTTTTATCCCTTATATTTCAATATGTCTTATAATTTGATTGATATTTGTGCTTCCTCTATCTTGAACATGCTAGGCTAGATCTTTTAAGTGTTTACTTATGTTTGCATGTGAATTGATATGTAGATCTTAATTATATTGCTTCTTGTTGATGTGTGTGCATGTTTAGACTCAAGAACCCTAGTTACTTGATTGTATCGAAGATCAGGGCGGCATGATTGTGTAGAAAGGATTTCATAGATAACAGTCTTCATACTACCTTACCCATATGTGGATGATCCCCTTTAAGTATTTTAATGCGTGTATATCTCCCTAGGGGCCATGTAATAGTCTTCATACTACCTTGCATGTGTGTTTCCCTAGCAAGTTATCACATAGACGGCATTTTCATGTAATTCGTCATGCTTCTCGAAAATACTTACACATCCATCACAAGTGTGACAAGGCAATAGAGTTAGGAAAAGCATATCAAGGATCGTGCATGATTAAGTAAACACTACTCCCTTATCATACAAATTCTTATCATTAGATTAGTTTAATTAATTAGATATTTGTTTTAAAACCAACCTCTTTAAAACTCGATATTTTACTTGCTTTTATAAAATATAAAAATACAAAAAAATAATCTTCTTTCAATCTCCTAGATCTTAGTTATATTTAGTTTGGACCTTCACAGTGCTATTCCCCTAGAGAACAATAACAACCCCCCGTGTCTTGCCTATACTACACTACAACGGTTAGGTACTCTGCCTAGGGAGTTATAAAACTTGAAGTGAAGTTTACAACGCTCATCAAAGTTTTTGGTGCCGATGTCGGAGAATAGCCTAGGTTCTGAATTATATTTAGCTTAGATCTACCCACTTGAATCCTTTCAAGTGAGATTTTTATTTTCTTGTTATTAGCTTTCTTTTAGTCTATCTTTTCTTTGTGTTTTTATTCGTAAAATTGCTCTCAAACCAACCTTTAAAATGGATAATACTATTTCACTACCCAATGTTCCACCTTTATTCTTAAATAAAAAAGTTCTTAAACTCAACTCAATCTTAGAATCATTGAATTTAAAAACCCAATCATCTTATTCTAGAGTTGTTTGTAAGAAAGCAAATGATAGTGATGTGATGCTCATCGAACTAATTAAGAATAATGATGACCTTAGTGAAGAAGAGTTAGATGAGAATGATGATGTTCTAGGAGAGGAAGAATTTGAGGGAGATCACTTTGACAAATTTTTAACTAGAAGTGAACTAGCATATCATAAGTATCTAATGAGTGCCCCATTCCCGTCCATGATTGTGAGTAACTCTATCATTATAGAAGGAAAACCCTTGAACCTTAAAATACCATGTAACATAGGGCACGTTCATGTTGGAAGAGCTTACATTGACCTAGATTCTCTCCTAAACATAATGAGTAGAGGCTGCTATAATTGGATAATGACAACCCCACTGGAACCTAGGAAAGATTCTAAGAGTCCTAGTGGAATTAACAACTTCACGAGAAGAGTTAGAGGAATGACTATCTTCGTAGGGAATTTCACATATGCCTCGGATTTCATGATTATAGAGGACATTAGTTCGGATATAGATCCTAAGATGTCACCAGCTTTTTTAGGAATGCCTTTTGTTGAACTATCCAACATGACTTATGATTTATCATTAGGAGTAGTGAAGTTCACAAAGGGAGTTGAGGAGATTGCCTACAAGATGCCTCATAAAATTGAGCAATATGACTCACTTTCGGATAGGGAAAAAGAGAACATGAAATCGATCTACTTTAGGAATGAGGAGTGATATGTGTGAAATACACATATCCGTTATTTCCAAAATTAACCCTAAATGACCAAAAACACTGTGAAAATGGCAAAAATACTCTTGTTTTGTGTTTTGTGTATGCATGTATGGATATAGCAAAATTCATAAGAAAATCGTCAAAAAAACGGGCAAACACGAACACGAGAACGAAAGAGTGCACAAAAGCCGGAAGCCTTCTATGAAAAAGTCAATATCAAAGAAAGTCAACCCCGGGTCAAACAAAGTCAACTCACTAAAGACAAAAAAAACCAAAATTACCATTTGAGTCCCTCAAGTTTCCTAGAATTACACAAATGGTCCCTTAAACCTTTAACGGGCCTTAAACCCTTAAAATACCTCACCCGGATCAAAAGCCCATAACATAGGCCCAATACCCTTGCCCACTTTCCTTTTCATAAACCACAGGGACCATTATTGCCAAGTTTGAATATCATTTTATACTAGAACTTGTGATCAGCAAAGACAAGGACTAGTTTTGCCAATTACCCATAGTTTAAATATCTTTACCCATTTTCAGTTGAAGAAAAGGCGCCAAGCCTTGTTACTGTTCATCATCCTTTCCAAAGTTACCACACAGTCAAACAAAGGGGCTTTTCTTAATTAAGGGTCAAGGACGACAATTCAAGTGATCAATAGCAAGATGGCAAGGAGAAATATGTCAAATCATGAGCTCTTATTGGTACACTCAAGCTAGATGGCCACGTGGCTTGAAGAGAAAGCACAAGGAATGTGAAGTTTTGTACTTAATTCACTCAGAAGGAAAGCAAAATGCATTCACAACGGATTGCCACGCTGGCAATCCGTGTGAGCTCAATTGTGATCCAACGGCATAGAATCATGATCCAATCATTGGGAATAATCAAGGGTTGATTTTGACAGGAGCGTGAGGAGTGCTCAGACCTCCTAGAAGGTTCTCTCAGCAGCTATAAATAGCACACACTCTCACACACATTGTATTCTTATCTGTGCCTTTTCTTATTTTGCACCTAGTTTAGTCTTTAGATTTTAATAGTTATTGTATTTTCTTTGAATTAGTAGTAATCTCTTTCAAGTTATGTAAGCACTATCTTTCATTAATGAAATATACTTTTTCTTATGTAATCCTAGTCTTAAGTCTCGTAATTTACTCATAGAATTTTTGTATGATATAAGTAATATATAAGTCATTTTCGGCTCTTATAGTCTATAAGCTAGTGATTGAGCTTGTTTAATTCAGTCTTAATAAGTATTTAAATCATAAAATCAGTTAATTCTATTTACCTTTTCTTTTGGACTTATGAGCTTTTGGAAGGGAGCCAGTTAAGGAAGGGGCTCTCAAGGACTTATACTGGCTTATTTTCTAATTACGGTCAGAGCCATTGATTAAGATCAATTAAGCTTAGCTTCTGTTTATTGCTTGAAGCTTAAGTAAGGTCTATTCAATTAATTTTTAAGTTTTTAAATATTTTGTTAATCTAGGCTTAATTAGTGTAGATTTGTTTATAGCTTATCTATTTTGCTTTTTAGTGCTTATTTACCTTTATTCTTCTTAATTAAGGGTGTTGATATCTGTTTTTTAGCTAAGGTTATAGTCTTAGTATTTTTCATTGCTGTCATAAAATTTATATAAAAAACCAAAAAATTTAGTAATAGCGTAGCTAGATTATGAAGATTTAGCTTAAGTAGGTTGTGAATTATGCTTGATAAGTTAGTCATAAGCTGTTTCTCATCTGGTAATTAGGAATTGTAAGCTAGTTTTCAAAATCAAAAGCTATTTAAAAAAACTGTCAATTCTGAAAGGAGTGTTTGGTTTAGCCAGGTTTGACCTCAAAAAGGTTAGTGAATTGAGATTTCTTTTTGGTTAGTTGAATCAGCATATTTGATTAGGTTTTGAGTTATTTTGAGTCATTAGTTTAAGCTTATAATCATTTTGAGGCTTAATATTTTCATCTCAGCACCAGGGGACTTTTTCCCTTTGTCTTTGCTTGTGCAAATTTGAACCAAGCCATACAAGGCTTGGTTATTACTTGTTTTGTGTTTTTGCACACTCAATAAGAGGGTGTAAGTGCAGGTTTAACCTCATTTGTGCTGCATTGGTGCTTGCTTTGCCATTAGATCAGCAGGTGGTAACTTACTACTGCTGTCATTATTAGGTTTCATTTTAGCTAGAAAACTTAGGCTTAGGTTTTAAAATTCAGTTTGCTCTTAGTTTAGATATAGCTTTAGATAGATTAAGCTTTATTTTTTAATTTCTAGCTCAAATTCTTAGGTAAATTTGCTTTCAAAAGTCATCAAAATCTAAAAAACTATATAAACAGTAGTATAGTTAGTAGCTTTTGTTATCTAGAATTTTAGCTTATAAGTTTTGGTTTTATGGTTGTTAATAGTAGCTTATAAGTTGAATGTTAAGTGTGTAAAAACTCTGCTTTGTCATTGCTTTTATGTGCATTGAGCTTAAGCTAATTTTGAGTTTTTTTATGCTTAGTTTTGAGTATAGCACTTTGATCTTTAAAGACAGCTAGGTTTAAGTGTTAATAGCTTGAGTAGCTTTTCATTTCTAGCTTGTAGACTTCACAAGGAATCTAAAACAGCCTTTGGATTCAGAATTGAGCTTGTATTAAAGCTTTTGCAAGCTTTTAAGTCAAAATAAGCAAAAGTTGGCTCAAAAGCCATCTTACTATGAACAGCTTCTTTATAAGCTCTTTTTGAGTTTAATTTTCATTTTCAGCTTATGCTTGTTTTATAAAAAAGGTTTAAATTTGTGTGCTTAATAAATCTGTGCTTTTAGTTTTGAGAAAAAAAAATAGCAAAAAGGGGTTGCCAGACCTCGAACCCAAGACCTCTCTTTATAAAAACCATCCGTTTTCACCATTGTGTTCTATAGCTCATCCTGTGAGCTACTTGAAAACATACAATCCCTTTAACACTTGTTTGGGCCTTTAAACCCTTAAGTTTCTTCACAGCTTAAAAGCTCTATTCAAGGGGCTTATCCGTTTTAGCTTTTCTGTTGTTCTTATTGTTCTTTGTATAAGCTAGGTTTTAGATTTTTATCTAAGTTTTTCATAATTTTCTTGTAAGTATTTTAGTTTTTAATCATTTTCTTAAGTTTTCACTTTTGAAAAATTCATAAATATAGATATAGTTTTAGAACAATTACAAAAAATAGTTTTTAGTTTTATAAAATTTACTTTTAGTTTTACATTTAGAAAAAATAATTTTTTACCTCCTTTGTTTCGTAATTTTTTTTTTGAGTTTTATTTTTTAGATTTTAAAATAGGAATTTTAATTTTAAATATAGTTAAAAATAAGTTTTCTAAGTTTTTATGGATAATTTAGGACTTTTTTCTAAGTTTATAAAAATCATTTTTCTACATTTTTTAGGACTTATATTTGCTAATTTCTTTAGGGATTTTAATTAGATTAAATTAGTTTTTAATTCATTATAAATTCAAAAGATTATTCAAAAATATATTTTTCTTTATCTTAAATTTTCGTTTGTCTTATTTAGGTTTTGTAAGTTTAGTTTGCTTTTTTAGGAGTTAGTTTTACTCTAATTTGCTTTTTAGTCGAGTTTTATGTTGTCGCGTTAATTATTTGTGGGCCTTTAATTGTTTTATTTGCTTATTTTAATTGTTGCTTTTATTAGTAGTTATAGAAAAACCAAAATCAATATCATGAAAACCATTCAATATCAATATCCAATATCAAGCGAGGTTTCAATTTCTCAAATCATTGGGAAAACGACCCGATATATCATACTTTTCGAAAAACATACGTATATTATATTATATATATTTGAGAGTGAATTTTTCCAAGGTTGACTTGGTAATTTTCTTAATTGCTCTTTGATATATTCTTGTATATTTTATTGTGTGTTTAAAACTACTACCAAGGAGGACAAAAGAAAAGGAGTTGAATATGTAATGAGTAAGATATTTGATTTACACAGGAATGTTTAGAACTAGGACCCGAATACCGAACCGGACTTGAGGAAAATGGAAGTAATGAAAACCAAGGAGGAGTCACGTAAGGAATAGGACTTAAAGTCTAGCTAAAAGACTCTCTAATAAACAAAAGCGCTTATTGGGAGGCAACCCAATCTTTTAATTTACGCATTTTAGGTGTGTCGCGTGTTTTAATTCTTTATTGTTTGAAAAATACTTTTTAATCATGATTTGTTTTGGTTTTAACCTCGTCTTAATCTCAATCAAAGGTATTTTGCAAATAATAAGTGTAGAGGAAATATCCGGTTTTTAGGACCAATTTTCAAACAAATCAAATAAACAGTTTAGATTAATTCACGTCTTGTGTGTTTGTTTGAGTCATATGATTGTGTTAATAAATTTCGTGGGATCTGCAGTAAATTTTTGCAGGAAATACTAATTGGACTTGCGTGCAGAATTTTTTCAAGAAATTTTTTTTCTCTACAGTATGTGGAGACGGCGTCAGGATTTTCCTGATGGCGTCCCCACCAAAGCTACAGTAAAATTTGTTGATAAAATATAATGCCTAAAAACATTACTAATATTTTTCACATCATTCGTTTTTGATTAATCATTATAATATAAAAAAGATTCAATGTAAAATTAAACGTAAACAAGTAATTAGTAGTAAATTTTCATTTCGAAATTTATATTACTTCAAGGTATGAATAAATAAATGCTTAATGCATTTTATGATCAAAGAAATTTTTTATTCAACCTCACACTTTTATAAAATGTTGTAAACATTTTTATAAACATTACAAAATATTTTCTACAATTAAAAGAAATGTTTTATTCAAAATAAACATTTTGAAATTCAAATTTTTGGACCTAAAACGGCTAGAAAAGTTCCAGAAAATCCCCCCTACACAAAAGACAAACTAGGGAGCCCCTAGTCTAGGGCGGCCCCCTTAAATACATGGGCGACACCCTTAATTTTAAGGGGACCGCCCACCTATTTAAGGGGACCGCCATAGACTGACGCTCCTCCTGTGTGTTTTACATTCTAGACTTTTCACCCACTATTTTCTCACATTTTGCATCATTTTTTCTGTTCTAAAACGCCCACACATTCTCACAAAAATTCCTTTGTTCATTTAATCATAAAGCTTTGTTTCTAAGTGATCCAAGCTCAACTCCTCAAGTGAAAGAGAAGAATACTTTCATCATCAAGTGAAGAAGTATTACACCGCAAGTGTATATTGCAACCTTGTTGCATTCATATCACATATTTGTAAATCAATTGTATATCTTGTATGTGTGTGTAGTAGCTAGATCTTGGCGACCTTTGTAAGTATAGTTAGATCGTGGTGATCTTTCCAAGTAGTGTTATATTGTTGTGAAAATTAGTAGTTTGGTGAGTGAAGTTGTGAAGTTGTGAAGAAGTCTTGAAGTTGAAGAAGTCGTGAAGTTGTGAAGTCGTGAAAACAAGTCGTGGAAGTTGTGTTGTGGATAGATTGGTTTAGCTCTACGATAGAATTTGACATTTAGCTTTGTGACGTATAACGGTTGTAAGTACGTTGTGTCGCGTTTTTCTCCGCCATAAGGGAGTTTGTTGATATAGTGAAGAAAACTCTCGAGTTAGGTGCTCGGGGAGTGGAGTAGGGCGAAGAGGTCCTTCGTTACCGAACCACTATAAATCCTCGCGTTGTGGTTTCATTGTTCTTTACTTCTTATCTATTGTTGTTGCTTTTTCACTTATTTTATTATATTGATCATATTGTGCAAGCATTGAATTCACAAAAAGTCGAATCTAAATTTTACAAACAAACATAAACCTTAAATCAAAAAGCGGTAAACTATTCAACCCCCCTTCTAGTTTTCCACAATTGGCATCAAGAGCCACGTCAAATAAGATTTTTATAAATAATTTTCTATTTTAAAACTTTAATCGATCTTAGGATACGGAAAAAATATTGAGAAGGGCAATTATGCAAAGGTCCACCACTATTTGAAAGTGATGGATTTATTTATTGGAAAAATGGATTCAAGACTTATGTGGAAGTTAAAAGATCTGGATCTTTGGCATGTTATTACGATGGTGATTTTCCTTATTCAAAATAATCCAAAACTAAAAAGGGATTGTAAGTTGTACCTTTTCATGAACAAAACATGTTACATTAAATAGAGAAACTTGCAAAAAAATAATGAAGCTAACTGGTAATTTATAATGCTTTGCCACGAAAAGAATACGAAAGAATTTTAAGTGGCCAAACACAAAAGAAAATTGGGATATTTGTTAATCACTCATCAGGTAATAATTCAAGTCAAGCTAAACAAAATAGATCTTTCTTGTTCAAACCTATATGAACAAATTACGATTTCGGACAGAGAGTCAATAGATAAAGCCTTTGACTAAAATTAACACTATTTATTACTAGTCTTAAAACACTTGATGAAAGTTTTTCTAACAAGTATTGTGTTAGGAAAATTTTTTAGGGGCATTACATCCTATATGGCGCGCAAAGTCATGGCGATGGAAGAATCAAAAGGATTAACAACTCTATCCACTTGACGGACTCATTGGAATTTGAATGGTTTATGATGAATTAATTAAGAAGATTTCTGAAACCGTCAACAGCAAAAAGAGAACAAAGTTGACTTACTTGGCTTGAAAGCTAGAAAGGGAATCTGTGATGATAAGGATCAACCTCGATAGTCAGATGAAGGAATATGCCATGGCGTAAGAGAACTTTAAAGAAAATTCATCAAAACGACGAGGGCGATTGTAGACAACACACGATGAAAGAAAATCATTCCAAACGAAATTAAAGACGACAAAAATGGCAAGGCGAAAGAAATGTTTGAAGGGTGGAGATCCAATCATTTCACGGTGTGTCGAAGCAATCAAAAAATAACAAAATTAACAAGCGCCGTTGTCAGAGGATCTTGGAGTGATAGCGACGAAGATGAAGAGGAGAAGACAAATGACGAAAAGTATCTTATGGCTAAAGCTTCTAATAAGGTACTTTCCAAAACCAAATACTTTAGTGATGACCAATCATCATTAGACAAAAAGACTTGATAATGAATTATCAGTTGACAATTGCAAACTAGGACTAAAAGTCATGGCTAAAAATAAAATTCTAAAACAAGCTAAAATAAAATTAGAGAATGAAGCACTAGAATTAAAAGATAAATTATTTAGGTTAGAAAAAGGTAAGGAAGTAAATGAAGAATGCAAGTTATGTCAAGACCTTAAGTTTGAAAATGAGAAGCTTAGAAAAGAAATATCTAGGCTAAATCAATTTAACGATAGTAGTCACTCACTTAAGAAAATAATAAGTTCTCAAAAACCTTCCGGAGATAAATCCGGTTTAGGATTTAATTTTACCAAAGGGTCACCTAGCGAAACCAAACAATAAATTTATAAGAGCTCAAGAAGTCAAAGTCAAAAGAAATAAATTGTTAGAATAAACCTAAACTCAAAACCAAAATTTTATACTTTCTAAAACACATATAAAATTCCTATTGCAAGTAATGATGAGGTAAAAGTTTTTACAAACCTTCCTTAAAACCCAGAGTCAGATTTACTAAACCCACAATGAGGTCTAAAACACCTCCTCCCGAGAAGACAGGAAAATTACATCCTCGTTTCCAAAATACACCTCAAACCTCTGGAAAGTCCAAGGTAGACAAATTTAGTCTACACACTAAAATCAACAATGTGAAAATCATTCATACCAACCAAGATTTAATTATGTGGAAGATCGTTCACCGTGCATTGTTCAATATCAAATACAAAACATGTTGAAAACTATATAACTTTGGACCCATGAAATGATGTGGGCCAAATGGCTAAATCATTATATCTTTTCGAGGTCAATATAACAAGCACCTTTGACTTTCATCAAATTTGTTCGAAGAACCCCATATTGGATTCCAATAAATCCTCATCCTTAAAGCTGCTTCCTTGAAGATTTTAAATCAACTTTCTCTTGAAGGTAAGTACGTCTCATCTTTATTATGTTAATTATAGATTGGTATATGATACTACTTAATTTTAGTGATCGTTAGGAAAATGGTAGTCTCTAGAAATGCCATTTGTGGCTTTTTAGTTTTTAAGAATTGTTCCTAGGAACCATTCTTTCCCATCGATTATTCATGAATCACTGTAAAATGGAAAATCTTTATGGCCAGAACTCACGTAGACGAAGAAACATGAGTTTGTGGATAATAATTAATAGAGCTAGTAGGATGATTTTTGCATCGAAAAAGTCTTAAAACCACTATGGATAAAAACAAAAATCCCCTCTCAAAATGATCATCACCTACACATCATCTTCCTCATCATACATAACATTATCAACTCCATGGCTTCACTAAAAGTTCCATTTTCCAAACATCAAAGAAACCAATAATCACCATCTACAACTAAAATAACTCTTCATTGACTTGACAAATTTGAAGACACTATAACCCCATCACACAAGCTCTATGAATCATTCCTAGTCTCCCAATGCTAACTCTAAAACACCATCCACAAAGACACCTCATCTTTCAATTGACTACACACTTTCACTAAAAAGAAAGACTCTTTAACGCATTATTGTCCAAATTTATGTGTTGATATTATATTTGGTATCAACTTGTCAAGACTGGTGGGATGACTTGCCCAAGATTCATGCATGATGAGTTTGAGATGAGTAATGATGGGGACACTAAAGTTTTTTTAGGATTACAAATTAAAACAATTAGGATGCTGGGGACTATTTTTAATCAATCAAATTATGGAAATGCTTAAATTTTTGGACTAGAAGGACTCTATGCAATAAAACCACTTATGTCTATGAAAACCAAATCTCACATTGACGAAGAAGGTTGAGTCGTAGATAATACAAATATAGAGGCATGATTGGTATTTTATTTCTACTTAACGGCAAGTAGGACCCGATTCATGCTTTAGTGTTTGCCTTTGTGCACGCTTTCAAGAGGATCCCAAAACCTCTCACCTAGAAGCGGTTAAACGCGTATCTTCCGATACATTAAAGGCACTACACATTTAGGATTATGGTATCCTAAGGATCGACATAGAAACATAGAGTTGCGGATTTTCTGATCATGAGGAGATTACGTAGATCGCAAGGCTGCACTAGTAGGTGTTTTGCACGTTTATGGGATGTTTGCCTAACATCTTGGTTTTCGAAGAAGCAAATGCTCTGTTCCATCTCCACGTGAAGCGGAATATGTATAGCCCCGGAATGGCATGTCAAACAAGCCCTATAGTGAAAACAAGTTTGTAGGACTATGGCGTTAGGATAGGGAAGACCTTCCACAATAATATGTGATAAACAAAGGGGCTTTACACTTCATTAGAATTCCCGTTCAACATCCTGAACAAACACATTGAGATTCGCCATCACTTCCTTCGCGATAATGTTCAAAAAGGGAATATCTCTATGAAAAGGTCTCATAGGAAGACAAACATAGCCGATATTCGCTAACTAAACCACTTATCGTGAGCATTAACTATTACGTTCTAGGTCTAGGAATGATGGAACAAATTGATTAAGTTTTTGGCATAATAAAGAAATGATAAAGTGTTTGTCAAAAATCTGAGAAAAAATTTCTCAACAGGAGGGAGGGATGCAGCCTTCTTAATTATAATGTGCGGCCATTTAATTTTCGAGGACCACCCCAGACATTTAAAGGGGACCACCCACCTGACTCTCAACAAAAATACTTCTATTGGCTATTTAGGATTTTTTTTATGTATTAATATGCTTCTCAAGATATTTGTTTTTCTACTTATGTATGCTTGTGAGTTGTTACACCACACATTGTCTAAAATGTATGAAGTATATGTTGCTTTGGAGGTTTGCTTGCACTTGTCATATTTTTCCTTCCTTCTTGTTACATGTTAGAAATATTTGTATTGTTCTAACTCATTTTTGTAGCTAAGAAACCATAGCTCGATTCTTTGGTGCCCTCGAACGAGGGGGAGCACACATCAAGGGGGAGCATTTATTCTGTCGATTTAACTAGCAATTCTCGACGATGACTTTTTGATTCTATAAAAAGGGGGTAAATGACATGAAACTCACTAAATACTTGTTTTAAAAATAATTTTATATTTAATGAGTTTAAATTTTGTAATCATCAAAAAGGGGGAGATTGTTGATAAAATATAATGCCTAAAAACATTACTAATATTTTTCACATCTTTACGTTTTGATAATCACAAAATATAAAAACGCTCAATGTAAAATTAAACGTAAACAAGTAATTAGTAGTAAATTTTCATTTCGAAATTTATATCACTTCAAGGTATGAATAAATAAATGCTTAATGCATTTTATGATCAAAGGAATTTTTTATTCAACCTCACACTTTTATAAAATGTTGTAAACATTTTTATAAACATTACAAAACATTTTATACAATTAAAAGAAATGTGTTATTCAAAATAAACATTTTAAAATTCAAATTTTCTAACCTAAAACGGCTAGAAAAGTTCCAGAAAATCCCCTCTACAGAAAAGACAAACTGGGGAGCCCCTAGTCTAGGGCGGCCCCCTTTAATACACGGGCGGCCCCCTTAATTTTAAGGGGACCGCCACCTCAATTATAGAGGACCGCCCATCGACCATGACGATCCTCCAGTTTGTCCTATAAATACTGGACTTTTCCCTACTATTTTCACCTTTTGTATTATTCTTTCTGTTCTAAAACGCCAGACATCTCACTAAAAATCCTTTGATATTTAATCATAAGCTTGTTTCTACATGATCCAAGCTCAACTCCTCAAGTGAAAGAGAAGAATACTTTCATCATCAAGTAAAGAAGTATTACACCTCAAGTGCATATTGCAACCCTTGTTGACTTTTTTCACAGGTTTGTTATAATCAATTGGATATCTTGTCGTTGGTGGTAGTAGCTAGTTTGGACTCTTGTATAGTATAGTTAGATCGTGGTATCTTACCAAGTAGTGTTAGATTGTTGTGATTGTAGTAGGTGTGGTGGAAGTGAAGTATGAAGTTGTGAAGAGTCTTGAAGGTTTGCTGAAGTCGTAAAGTTGTGAAGAAGGTCATGAAGTTGTGAAGTCGTTGAACAAGGCGTGAAGTTATGTTGTGATAGTTGGTTCTAGCTAAGATTAGAACTCGGACATTTTAGTTTGTGTCATAAATCGGGGTAAGCAACGTTGGTAAAGTTTTCTCCGAATAAGGGGTTGTTGACAAGTGAAGGAAACTCTCAATGTAGCGTCGAGGAGTGGAGTAGGGCGAAGAGGTGACTTCGTTACCGAACCACCTATAAATCATCGCGTTGTGGTGTTGATTGTTCTTAACTTTTCCGTATCTCTTGTCTTACTTTATCAATTATATATTATATTGTTCATATTTGTGCAAGCAATGAATTCAAAAAGGTTCGAATCTAAATTTTACAAACCAAACATAAAACCTTAAATTAAAAAGCAGGTAAACTATTAACCAACCTTCTGTGTTCCACAAATTTATTTTTTCAACCTTGAAATTTTTGTATAATTTCAGAAATTTGTACATTACGTAAAAACCTGCAGGAAACCACAAATGCATTAACACATTCATCCTATCCTTTATTTATTTGTCATAGAGTCGAAAAACTTAAAATCATATAGTTCTATATTTATCATTTCGCCGATTTTATGCTAGGTGTGTTTGTATCTTGTCTTTGATTTGCAGGTTATATTTGATAAAGAGAGACCCGGAAGTTCTTAGGAGTTTTGATGACATCAAATAACATTTATTTTATAGCATCATTTATCCCATGTTATTAACTCATTTTGATAGGTTATTGCAAAGAAATTGTTACTTAATCGTTTTTATTTGAGAATTGCGATTTATTTTACGCTTAGTACACTTACTGTTCTAATATTAGCACAATGCAAGCATGATTAGTTTCTACGACCCAGTATAGTATAAATACTATTTCTATCGCCCCACCCTCTGACCACCAAAGCGCGCGCATTCTAGAGCCCCCCATACTCAGTCTCGTCTAATGCTATGCTCTCAGCTTCTGCAACCCACCAGACCTTATCCCCCTCCTTCTCGAAGCGTCCAATTGCCGACCGTACTTCATAAAGGAAGACATACGGCGTATCCGTTTTCTATGTTACTCACCAAAGACCACAGAGGAATAAGATCAATACGCCGTATCAAGAGGACGCAATACGCTTTTGTATTCAATGATACGCGAATCACATTTAAAAATTTGGAAAAATATCAAGCGTGTGGTCCTTTTCTCCATGATAATCCCAATACTCCGTATCCAACTCTTGGATACGCGTATCCAACGACTTTCCAGGACACTAGAAATAGAAAACTCAAACGAGTTTGAGTGTGCTAAATCATATTCTCGATACCTTAAAATAAAAGTCATTTATGTTTCAGAGGAGAAAGGTGCAATGAAAGAAGAGGTCTGGCAAGCTATCAATTCCATAGGAGACAACGTGTAATTCCATATAGTTTAGTAATCGTTCAGTTTTTGGTAGCATTCGTTAACTCGGTTTGTTTACCTTGGCTAAATAATTTCTCTTCTATTTATTATGACGTTTGAAGGCTATTACCTTCGGGTATTAGCCATTATTATGAAGATCTAAATGTTTGGTATTTGTTTATTTTGATTTCTTGATTTATCGTTGAGTGCTTGTTTATGTTTTTCAATTTATACTTGTTTACGCGCTTTGGTATGCGACCTATCATTCAACTGGATCTAGTGAAGAGGACCAAGTAGATCTAGAGTCCAGGATAGCTCTCTATATAGTGATTTATACATCTAGAATCATAGTTACATAATATTGTCTTCTAAGATTGTGTCTAGGATACGTTCGGGCTTAACTAGTTACTTGGGACATTGCAAGGGTTTATTTGATTCGTATGTTGACTGAGGGGACCTAGATATTCAAAAGTTAACGTTCGGATTTAGTGGATAGTTGGACAAGTGGACTACTAGTGTATAAATTGCCATTAAGCGGTAAGTGGGTAAAGTCTCTATGAGCTAGGGTTTAACAAGATCACCATTGCTTTAATCCATAAGATAAATTATAATCAACAAATAAAGATGCTTTATGCGGATGCTTTAATTATGACAGACTTATTGTGTCTAGGTCTTAGGATGATGTAAAGCCTAAGTCTTAAGAATGATATGCCACCTCGAGAGAAGAAATCATTGCACTAAATAAATAAACCAACGTTCTAATCAGATTAATAATGGTTAATACAGTTTTCTTATATTAGGTTCGACTGCTCTTTTATCTTTTGTTAATTAGCTTGCATGGGTAAAAGTGCTTTGAATTGATTATAGACACCAACCAAACTGTGCCATTCTCTTAGGCTGAAAACCCCCTTTTCCCGTTAGAATTAGGATTTAGACTTACATAGGTTTAACATAGGTTTAGAATAGAATAGAATTAACATAGATTAGATAACCAAGATATTAATTAAATTGATAGATTTAACCTCGCTTCAAGTGTTCGACACCCTACTTACCACGAAAATACTACCGATCGGGTACACTACCCGTTAAAGTGTTGTTTTTGGTTTAGTCGGCAAAATATAAATTTAAAACTTGAATCATCTTAAATATACCATACAACGACACCACATCAAGTTGTTGGCGCCGCTGCCGGGGAGTGAAAATTAATCTTGATTTTTATTTTATATTTTGGTTTTTAACATTAGATTAGATCTAATTCTTAGGATTAGTGTAATTTAGATTAGTGTATATTCTTGTATATTCTTTAAATTTTGTATATTTGTCTTTAATTATTTGCTTGTATATTTGTGTGTTTAATTGTTTGCGTATTTAATTGCACTGTTCTGGTCGATAGTTGAATACGGCGTATCCACTTCCATCGGATACGGCGTATCCAGTTTTCTGTCTAATACAGCGTATTCATTCAAACTAATCAATACGGCGTATCCACTTCTATTGGATACGGCGTATAGATTATCTGAAATAGAAGCTGAAATCTTGGTTTTCCTATTTGATTTTTCATGCTAATTTTTTTCTATCTTTCTTCAGAGCAAATCCTTCTGATATTTTTACCTGTGTTACAGGAAGTACTTATCAAAGCTAGTTGATTGAAGAAGGAATTACAAGAAGTCATGGCTGAATCAATTCAATCTGATAACTTGGAAAAAGCTCCAACCGAATCAAATCTTTCTATTACGAGTAACGACATAAACATTGAACTCAGCAAGGAATTTTTGGTGGAATTAAGAAAGAACATATATCATGGAACGTACAATGAAGACGTAGTGGATCACATTGTTAAGGTACTTAAAATGGTTGATTTGATTTACGTTCCTGGCGTAGATTCCCATCAACTGCGAATGAAAGTCTTTCCTCTCTCGTTGGCCGATGACGCTAAAGAATGGTGGATTAGTGAGGAAATCACCATTAGGGCCACATCATAACTTTGTTTCACAAAATCTGAGTCAGAAGTGCAAATTTACCTCCCTTAATCGAAAATGAAAGAATAAAAGGTACTCAGAAGCAATCAGGAAGATAAATTTCTCCCATCGAAGTTAGCATTACTATGGAACATGAAAGAACGCCTTCCTTGTAAAGCTTCCATAAATCACTTGCCTATGTTCATTAGTGATATCATAGTTTAAGTTACTCAATGGTTTTCTTCATTATCATCCTTATTCCAAAACATAAACTCCAGAAATAGAATTGCAAGCTTTTGGACTTACTTGCATGTATGCGTTTCCCTCTCCAAAGATGCTCATCACAATTTTTAATCCATTTATAGTTTCACCTCCGAAAATTGCCAAATAAACATTTATTAAAGATGAACAAAGTTGCTAGAACATTTATTTACTTTTAGTATAAGAACGTACCTTTTTCATGCCTCCATATATTGATTAACGAAGTTACTGATTTTCTCTAACAATGATTTTGTTAAGGGATGTAACTCTACATCATATAAACTCAGACAATAAACCTATCAATCAACAAAGTTAAGTTCATAAAGTTTCAATTTAAAAGGAATTTTATTATCAAACGGTTGGTGTTCATAAAAACTTAAACAACAAACCTATCAAACAACAAACTCTAGATCATAAAGTTTTTTCTTTTAGACGTTTCGTCAAGAACTTATTAAGAAATTCACTAAACACCATATAGTTGATTAAAATCTATATATTTTATTTATTTTTTTAGGTAAAGGGTTACCCCGGTAAATTATATTACAACCAAAAAAGTTAAGTACAAATGGAATGTGGCTGAAGTACCACATTAACCTCACGCTAAACAGCTTGATAGACACCTAAAAACTAGTTCTTATGACATGTCATAAACACTTACAAAACTCTAGAGACAACTAGTTAGAACTAGAACAAAAAACTCAATGAATCAAACTAACCAGCAGCAGCCGTGAAAGATGAACTTCCACCTGTTTTTGTAAATAAGTTAGCCGATTCATCATACATATTTTCAACATCTTCTTCATCGTCATTCAAAGCAAAATAAGAATTATACGTGGTGATATTATCTTTCTTGGATGAGTACCGTAGCTTCAACCATAGAAGGCGGATTTATGAATGCATTACCCACATTAGTAAGCCTCCCGTTCATTTGGTACGCTTGTAGTCGCCTTTGGCTTATATCTAACAGTTTATTTAACCAGAGGACTAGCAAACTGACCACCATTAGTAGACTTGGATTTACCTTTCCACTTCTTCCTTTTACTCACCATTTAGAAACCATCATTAGTCTTCTCAATAGTAGGAGTAACAACATTAGAAGTACTGATAATAGGAGGGCTCATCACATTTTTAAGGCAATGGTCATGAACATGACCAAATATCTTACATTACATTCAACACATGGTGTGTAGTATATATATATACATTGTATTGTACTAATTATACTCATTCAATAAACACAGTTTACATGCCTAATCATGAGCACATGCCTTTGGGCCATACAAACACGTCTGCTAACATTAAGCACCGAGCAAAACTACTCTCACCCTACGAATCATTACACATGAAGCTTGTGTATGAATCAAGCATAAAAAGTTTACCAATGAACGTAGCAATCAGACTAATACCATCCTCTTCAAAAACTTGAATAGGAACATCATGCAATTTAACCCATATCGGAATACGAGTCAATTCTTCTTTGAGCAATCTAGTATCCATCGACCATTTCTTGAGAATGATCGGAGATTTACGAATCAACCAAGGACCACCCTCCAGAGCAGCCTCTAAACCAGCCCGGGAATCAAATTTAAAGAAAAAGAAGCCTTTGGAATTCATCATAATCCTTTTCAGCCCATGTTTCGCCCAGTTATTCCTAGCATAATATTCAACAACCGGAAACGCCATTCTCTTTCCAATAAAGTAGCCATATAGAGTGTGTTCAAAGCGAGTACTAACCTTTTCAACAACTTTACGAGGAATAGAGATGTTAACACCATCAAATACGGGATTAGCCACCAAGGTACGAAAGTTGGAATTAATATTTGGTTGATCCTTTGCACTTCCACCCGCAACTCCAGCATTGGATGTTGACTTATTGATGTCCACAGACTGAACGATAGGGTCACTAGGTATTGTGGATTCATCAACATTAAGATTAATTGAATCATCAGCATACGAAACCTTACAAGGGATAACATCAGCATTATTACGATCAACCTTAATTGAATTACATATAGAACCTAATGCTTCCAAGGTTTCCATACGATCTTCATTAGTCAACTCAGATAATAACTCATCATGTTTACCAGCATCAATATCATTAATTAACTTTTGCAAGTCACCCACAGTAGTTAATGGAACTCCAAAAGTGGCAGCAACATCAATACTATACAGTTCTCGGGGCACGTTAATAATAGTAGACGGAGAAACCAAAGGAGAAGATGTACTCACCTTTGGACTACTTCTAAGCTGCATACCAACCCTAGCAGCACCATCTCCAAACGTAGTACCCTTATCACTTGTATTCGACATTCTTGACTGCAACAAGCAAAACGAAACCTAAAAAACCCTAAACAAAGAAAACTAAAAGATCAACACAGCAGCTATGAGATCCACGTCTATCTCATCACGAAAAACCTTTGAAGGAAGGCAATAATATAAATACACGAAGGACTATCTGACTTCCATAATGAAAGTCGATAAGAATTAATAAAGATCCCTAAAGAACGAAAAAACACCAAACCCTAAATGAGAGATCGCACCCTAAATCTTTAGAGAAACATCAATCAAATAAGAAACTTGTTAAATCATTATAATCATAAGATTAACAGATTAAACAAGAGTATTATATGATATTCGGATCAAGAAAGAAGAAGATTATGCGATCAGAATTGATGGAATAGAGAGAGCCGTTTTTTCGCCCATAGAAGAGAGAATTTTAGGTTTTTTTTGGGATTGTGTTTACACACGTATTTTGACTATTTCTTTGACGGATTTCATGGCAAAATTGAGTTTTTAGTTAAACTTTTGAGTTTTTTTAGTGAAAAGAGCTAAAATGAGCAAGAAATAACAATCCAACACGTTTTATCTAAAATCTTCAAGAAAATCTCGCAAATTAATGAAAATCTCGCAAGTTTTATCCAAAAAAATTGGATATTTTTAAGAAATATCGAAACATTTGCGATATTTTTAAGAAATATCGCAAGGTGTTTGCTATATTTCTTAAAGATATCAAAA
>BQNB010061856.1:0-36310 GCA_026074375.1 Tanacetum coccineum
TAGCTCTAGACGAGCTCATCGACAATCTAAAAGTACATGAAGTTGTCATGGAAAAAGATTCCAAAATCTATAGAGGCAAAAAGGAAAGAGTTAAGTGTAACACCCACAAAAATGCGTCGCAGCGGAAGTACGTCCCGGGGCGTTACTTCATAATACACAGCGCTAGATACAAGAGAACGACCTCTAAATAGGAAATCCATGATATAACATTTGTCCCATAATTGCATCACAATGAAAAGCTTGAAAGCGATACAACGAGATTTGATCATTTGTATATAAGTAGAAATCCATGAATGAAATCTTGTTATTTTAGACTCCAATGCACATCGGATAATCCAAGCATCTAATTCACCTAAGAAAAACATGCTTAAAAGTGTCAACATTAAAGTTGGTGAGTTCATAGGTATCTATAAATATAAACGTAAGTTCCAATGAATGTATCTGCCCACTATATCATCACAGTGCTATATAAAAATGTTTAGTGACTACTGTCTCCCTACAGTATCATAAAATGATTGTATGACCATTTAAATCCTTAAATGTCCTTCCAAAATGTATAAATATATGTTCAAATCCAAGATTTGTAAAGTATGCATGACCATTGTATCCAATACAATAGTCATCATTTGTGATTATGATTACACACCTAAGTTCATGAAACTGCGACGTAGACTTATTTGTATGCCACTTTATTCAAGGCACAGTAAGAATATACCCATCGTAGGTGTTCCCTCCAAGAACACCCGGGCAGTATTACAAGAATATGTTCCCATCATGGGTATTCCCTCCAAGAACACCCGGGCAGTAATACAAATAATATGTTCCCATCATGGGTGTTCCCTCCAAGAACACCCGGGCAGTAATAAAAATAATATGTTCCCATCATGGGTGTTCCCTCCAAGAACACCCGGGCAGTAATGATTGTTGGCCCCGCAGGCGCCAATCCAATCGTAATCCGACATGGTATAACGTTCGTTCCCAGTGATAGCTAGTCACCCGAACGGGGATTGTCAATCCCAAATAGATCTATCTTATAACATTCGCGCTTACCCTCCGAGTAATTAACAGTTCATGCAACTTAAGCTAATCCATAATCATAAAAGTATAGAATGTGTTTACGTTCAAAAATTAAACCAAGTATTGTATCTCCTCGCGAGATATATAAATGAGTATGTAAACCAAACAGGTAATCAACCATGTAAATGCATTTGTAAACAAGCATGTTCTCACCCCAAAAATATATGTAAAACCAGTAAAAACAGGGGGGCTATAAACTCACAATATCCTTTAAAAACAATCACGTTGTTATAAGATAACCGAGTAAGTATAAGAGTTTGTAGACAAGCATGTATCCCCCTCGCGGGTTTATAAACATTCAAAAGATTGAAAAGCGAGGTTATGAAACTCACATTGATGATGAAGAACGATTGACAGATAGGCATCTAATATGCACAACACGAACGGAAGACGAAGCGGCTCGATCAAGAAGTTGCAACTTAACTTAACGGCTAAGTCCCACTAGCCTAGGATAAGGAATTTGGGTTTCCCGATGAATGGCTATGTCAACGCGACACGTTGATAAAAGATTTAGATTTAAAGTTGTAATAGTTTGGTGGTTGGTTAAATAAATAATTTGAAAAGTAACGCAACGTGTGTAATATATTCTTTATATATTACATATAAAAATAAACCCTTATATAACTCGTACCGTGAGTTATATAACAAATAAAAACAATCCGAAGATTAATGAAAAGTATATAATATTTTGCAAGTATTATATAATAAGTGGGTGTAAATAATTAACCCAATTAGTTTGACACCAATTCAGTTAATAAAAAGACTTTGAATAAAAGTAGACAAATGTCTTAACGTTATGAATTAAACAACCGATGTTTGTAACAGTTTATAACCATTATAAAATATAAAATAATATTTTATAAATTATATTTCGTTTCTACGATAGATTGTGTCTAAAACAGTTGCCTCGATGTAAAAGTATAGTTTTCGTTCATTGGTCGGGTTATTGTATAATACAAGTTAATGTATCTTTTTAAAATATAACTTGGTCCCCTTTATCCGTTTCTAAAATAATATAAGCTTTATTAAATCATTGCTAAACATATAAATTTATACAAATTTCGTCATGACTTTCCCGTTTTCAAAACGTTTCCCACATTCATAAAACTTAATGTTTTCCATATTCGTAAAGCTTAATGTTTTCCCTTATTCAATATATGTTGCAATTTATTCGGGTTTCCATTTTTCCAACTCCCGCTTATTTCAGATATAACATATATATATTCACGTTATTATATCTAAACTCACAAACTAATAAACATCGTATTTATTTAACCATTTTACCATCAATTTATCCGATTTTAATATATATAAAATCTTAATTCCTTTTATTATTTGATTTATATTTACCAAACGCACCCTTGTGCGGATTCTACCAACCAAACGCACCCTTAATGCTATATCACAACCAACCAAACACCCCTTTATGCTCTTTTTCCAATCTAAACAGCCCTTACGGCTGTTAACCCAAACCAAACACGCCCTTGCTGGGGCTGTCACAAGCCAAACGCAGCCCTCGACTGCTTAATATCAAACCAACCGCACCCTTGGACCCCAAACAGCCCTCGTGGCTGCTAAACCCACCAACAAATGCCCACCAACAAATGCCCCTGTGGGCTGTTTAAACACATAACCAAACGCACCCTTTGGTGAAAATAAAACCAAACGCGCCCCTTTGGACCAAACAGCCCTTGCGGCTGTTACACCCTCCACCAAACGCCCTTGTGGCTGTTTTTATTACCAAACGCACCCTTCTTGGTGAGTAATGAGACCACACGCAGCCATTGCTACTGCCAAATAAACCACACGCATCCTAATCGATTAAAATGAAGGAACAAACACCCTCTTACATTTTCCATCGAGCCAAACGCACCTTAATATGTGTCGAACCCAAAACAAACGCACCCTTTTAGGGTGGTGGTGACTGCCAAACGCACCCTCGTGGTGGTGGCAACCACCCAAACCCAGCCCGAACCAAACCACCCTACGTGGTGGTGTTTACCAATGAACAAACGCACCCTTGGCTGTGGAACAACCAACCCAACGCACCCCTGTTGGTTTTTAAATAAAACCACACACACCCTTATGGTGGCTGTGGTGGTGGCGTGGGTGGTGGGATGGTGGTGACGGGGTGTTGGTGATGATGATGATGGTACGAAAATGATGATGATGGTGGTGTTGACGATGGGACGATGATGATGATGGGACGATGATGATGATGCCAGTGAGAGGGTGGCGGTGGCGGTGGCAGTGGTGGTGTGGAGGAGCGAGTGGGGGAGAGTGACTTAGGGGATCGGGTAGATCGGATGATGAGGTTCATTTTTGGTCTTGGCCGAAAAAGTCTGCCGGAAAACTTTTTCGGCGGCGGCGGTCGGTGGCGGCGGTGTAGGCTGCCGGAAATGGGAAAGAATGTGTTTTGTGTGTGTTTATTTTGATAAAAATGAAAAAAATATATAAACTTTTATATTTATATAAAAGTTTAAAAAAAACATGTAATGTATATAATAGATTGGGGTTAAATATATAAATATTTCACAGGGACCAAAAGTGTAACTTTTGAGAGGTACTTGTGTAAATAACTAATTATTTTTATAAACTTCCGGTTCGGGAACACGTTCGAAGCAAGTTAACGGTCGAATCTGCAGACGCACGAAAACATGCAAGCCATTGTTTTCCAAAACATTTTCTGATAAAAATGATATTTACATGAATAATATTTCAATAAAATTTTATAACAATTAATAAAATAGCAGTTATTTGTGTTTGTGAACGGTGTACGCCTTGTTTGAATAGAAACGAAAAAAATGGATATCAACTCGAATATCGCGTTTTCAACAAACGTCTTTAAATTAAATTGCTAAGATTTTTTAAATATTTTTATTTAATAAAACGTGATAATTAAATATAATTTAATTGATTTTTTTGTCGTTTTCTAAAATCTAGCGAGGAGCAATTCTGTCATCTTTCTGAACTGTTTTCCGGGTCTCGTCAAAACTAAAAGAATAAGTTGACTGGAATAGCGTTTTACGATCAAATTGCTTTAGAGTTCCGAGTTTTGAAAACATGATTGTAGTGGTTCGTTTTATAAGTCATATTAGTAATTAAAAATAGATATCTATTTTCGTTTTCCAAGTCAAATAAGTTAAAAATAACTTCCACTAAAATGGGAAATATTATAATAAATAATGATTTAATATTTTGAAATATGTTCCGAAATTTTACCGGACACGCGGTAAATGTTTTTACTTATACACTAAAATGACCAAAAGAAGGTTCAAAAATCAAGTCAACCCAAAAAAGTCAAGGGTAAAATCGCCATTTCGAAATTTTCGAAAAATCTCGGATGTTACAGCTATAACTTGTTTTTCCGTTGGAAATTTTTCTATTCTTGACAGGTTTTGTCAATCATTGACAATGAAGATGTAACAAGAGATGTTGCACTCAGCATGCCATTCTTCATGAAATATGTGTCATGCCAAATGAAATTCGCTCACGGGGATAAGTACGAGCGAATGATGGATAAATGAAGGAGGAAAAGGAAAAAAATTCAAATTTAACGTACTGGCAGAAACAAAAGTGATTCTCCGGGAGACAACCCGGTAATGTTATTTAAATTGTTTGTAGCAATTTTAAATGTTTGCAAGAGTCTGTCATCCCAGACACTCCAGTGCAACGGCGTATCCAAAACCACCCCTCGTGGATACGGGCGTATGGATGGGTTTTTTTTTTGTTCTGGACGTTATCAGTCTGAAATTTATGTTTAGTACTATTAAAAATTTTTAATTGTTTTTACAGGTTGCATACGGCGTATCCTAGGGTTTGGGATACTACGTATTAATCCTTGTACAGTTGTGTGTTTATTTTTTTTCTTGCATTTTAACCATTGTATAACCGAGATAGGAATTGTACTTTTGTCTTCTAATCTTTTATGCAGGACCTTGCTATAAAAAAAATCGACGATATGGTATACTCTGAAAAAGACGTGTGTTGAACTCGTACGAGCATTCTGTGGAAGCCTCATCAACACACCTTTTGCTCAAGAACTTAAATTGGAAAATCATCCCGAGCAACATATCAGGGGAGTATCTTTGTTCTAAGTCTATTACTCCCTTTTTTTACTTATGTTTTATCTATACAATGAGGACGTTGTATAATCTAAGTGGAGGGATGGAGAATTAGAACGCTTACTTGTCCTTCTATTACAATAATTTCTAACATGCTTAAATTAGGCACTAAATTTAAAATTATTTCTAGCATAAATTATTGTAAAAATTACTATGATTACATGACCTCTCGGCTCACATAACCCTAAAAATCAAATGCTGGATTAAATTAAGTTCTATTCCCGTTTCTAAACGTTTACTAAAAATTCCACAAAAATATGAGTATGCCGGTGATGTAGTGGACTTTAGAACTTGGCCTGGTATATCACACGAGAGACCACAACGAATGAGTACTATGGTTTTAAGATGGAGAAGATAATTTACACTGTAATTTTCTAGGCATACACCCTAAAAGCCCTAAATGTTGTAAAATTAACTAAGCTATACAATGTGAGTTTAAATCCGTGTACCCCTTTGCGTCTCTCACTAATGCTTAAAGATCCCCTAAAAACGTGAGTTTCGCACCCATATATTATCATGGTACACCTTTAGCACCATGAACCAACCTGCTAAGATTAGCCTACATAATCAAAGTTGCTCGTTGCTTTGTGTAAAGACTTGTAATTTATGTGGCAAAGTCAACTTTTCTATCTCTGGTTAGGTTCAGAAATTGCACAATGCAATGGGAAAACATGTAGCTCGTGTATTTTGCTACTTTCGCGATTATGTATTATGTCCGAAGATGAAGTGTTAAAGGAAAAATTATCCGAAAAATTATGATTGTGAAGATGGTGAAATTGCTACCAGCTTTATGAAAAAAAGAAAATGCATCAAAAAAGAGAAGGAAGATTTATAGTCGGTTCGCTAAACTTAAACCGGTGAAATTCTTAGAAGGATCGATTATTCATGGACAAAAATCAACGATGTATAGTTTTGTATTAAGTGGCCGATATCACCACGTTTGTAAAAGTATGTTACGTTTGGGATGTTCGGAAATTGACCATTAAGGGAACGCTAAATTAGTTTGTCCTTTGTCATTCTATGATCGAGTCTAGATCTCACTCATACAATCACCTATCCTTTCTCAGCTATCCTCTTAGATTCATTAGAACCGACTTTCAGCGCTCATGAGCAACACTTACTTTGCCAGCTCTTCCACCAACTACCCTTATCTTCTACTCCTTTCGTCCTCTCTCACTCTTAAATCCTTTCTTCTTAGATATCTCTAGCGAGGTATCGTCAGCAATCTTTAATCTCTATACTCCCATTTGAAGCGCTTCCCATTCCTAGCATTTAAACTTAGGTATTACTCGAACGAGTTGAGGATCGAGTCAGCATGTCTATTCTGTCATTACATAAGAGCGACTCATGATGCGTCTCATACAGGAGCTCCTCCGGTATTAACTCAACTTCTCTACATTCTCTACTCAATGCAACAACTATCACATCGATCTTCGATCTCCACTACCTCATTTAGAGTGTCGAGCCAACTCCTAACCCTCTTGAGTTCAAAACTCGAATGAGGATGTGATCGAACACAACATGTCTCTTCCATCGTTTACGGTCCGTGTATGGGTGTCCCACAGGCTGCTTGTTGGTGCTGTACTGATCGTTGAAAGATGTGTATCCTTGCCATGCATATGATATGAAGCTAATCACGACCGAGCAAACGAGCATACCAATTAAATGTTACACCCTAGATTAGTTAAGTGATCTGAGTGATTTCATTTCTATATTTCGTGAGGTGCTTGGTCTTGTACAGGTGATTAAAACAAAAATGAATGGCTAAAACAAAAAATCTTTGACTTCGGTCGGGATACATTTTCAATATAATCTAGAGTCTACTTGAAGACAAGTAGGATTCAAGTGGGGGGATATTTGATGACATCAAATAACGTCACATTTATACCATCATTTATCCTGAATAAACTAACCACTTTTATATAATTATTGTAAGAATTTGTACTTAATTGCTTAAAAGTGTTATTTATAGTAATTAAGGAGTGATTTGTGAAGACATGCTAAAAGGCACATATTTTGGAGTTAAAACAAAGATATTTGAAGATTGACTATTTCTGACCAATACGCCGTATCCACAAAAAGAGATACGGTGTATCAACGCCAACTCTTCACAAGAAAACGCGTATCATCACTTCCTAATACGGCGTATCCAGCTCCTACTATACGCCGTATCCAGCAAGATAACTATTTAGAGATTTGGCGAATAATATATGTTGGGAAGATATAACAGATTGATTATAAACTTTGCGCGCACTCCAAGGGAAACACCCCAATACGCCGTATTGGCCTAGTCCAATATGGGTATCCAGATTTTTTCAGACAGTATAAATAGAAGACTCAAAAACGAGTTTTTAGTGTGCAAAATCATATTCTTCATACCTTACACATAAAAGACGATTTTCTAAAGAAAAGAAGAGCAACCAAAGGTCAAGCATCGATCACGATTCCATAGAAGACACCGTGTAATTCCTATACTCTTGTAATCATTTAATTTTTGGTATCGTTCGATAAAACGTTTAGTTTACCTTGGTTATTTGATCACGCTTGTATAATTACAATGGTTTTGGGCTAATACCCTAGGGTATTAGCCATCTTAATGAAGATTTAATGTTTGGTTTATTTTAAAATCGATTTTATTAATTTATCGTTCAAAGTTTAATTATGTTTATCACATGATACTTGTCTACGTGTTTGAATATGCGACCTATCATTCAACTGGGTCTAGTTGCGCCTAACAAGTAAGCTAGATACTTGAATAGCTCTCCATATCATGTTTTATATTACTGGGCCAATAGGATCAGAAATAACATTTTGTCTTTGTCTTTAAATTAAGAGCTTAGTTGGACCGGCAGGTGACCCGTAATGTTTCAACAAGTATGTAAAACCTAAAAATGTCAACAAGTTTAAAATTACCAAAATACCCCTAATGCAAGAAAATTACATAAAAGCATGCATAAATTTCATTTTAATTCTAGAAATTATAAAAATAAATTTTAATTAAACTAAAAGTATGCTTTATCCGGATGCGTTAATTATGTCCCGCCTAAGTCTTAAGAATGATATTCTGCCTCGAGATAAATAGTTATTTCACTAAACAAACAAACCAGCATTTAATCAGATTTAATATAGCTAATACAAGTTTCTATCATTTGGCTTGTACCGCTCTTTTATCTTCTGATTATCTTCTTGCATGCTTATTGTGTATTGAATTGATTTTTGTCACCATAAAACCTGTGCCAGTCTCTCAGGCTGAAAACCCCCCTTTTATCATTAGAAATAGGTTTAGCATAGGTTTAACAAGTAATTAGAATTAACTAGTCTAATTAGATTAATAAAAATACTGATAGAATATAAGGTTAACTTCATCGCTCTTATTGTTCAACTCCCTATTTACCATGAAACTCCATCTTGACCGAGTACACTGCCCGTTAAAGTGTTGTTAAGGATAAATCGGCTAAATATAAATTGAAAACTTTGTAATCAATAAATACAACCTACACGACAGCACATCAAGTTTTTGGCGCCAACTTTTAATCTTTATTCTTATTAGTATTTCTAACTCTTAATTAGCTTAGCTTAGCATAATCTAATTGTTTAAATTCTGTTTGTATTTATTTAATTGTGTGTTTAAATTTCTACATTATTTGATTTTTTTTCAAAGTACTCTTTTCTGGTAGGACAACTGTATTCGGCGTATATCCACAATTGGATACGACGTATTAAAACATTTCCTTTTATAAAAAAACCCCCAGAATAAGCGTTTTATTTATGCAAGTCTAAACAAACGTATCTGTTCTTCCAATCAAATCGGCGCATTCCGCAAAGCTCAACTAGTCGTATAGTCATTCTAACAGATAAAATAGGGTATTCAAATCAATGGAATACGATGTATCGATCACCTGATACGGTAGCAGTAGTGATTTTTCATATTCGATTTCCTGTTTTTCTGTGTTCTCTCCCCTAAGGGCACATCCTACTTATCATTTTTGCTTATTTTTAGGAAACCGTTTAATGAAGAAAGGAATCACGATGGCGAAACCAAATCTAAATGAATATATTTCCGTTACCCGAAAGAACTTCCTCTCTGATGATAACGAAGGAAGAATGGTCAAGAAGAGCTTTCTTGAAATACAAGGAATGCTTTTGGTGAAAATACGTGATAATAATTTCAATGGGATAATTGGAGAAAACGCGTTAAACATATTGATAATTTTCTCTAAGTAGTTAGGCCACTCAAAATGAAAGGGCTAAGTCAGGATCGATTTAGATTTAGCGTCTTCCCTATCTTACTCGCATGAGCCGCAAGTGAATGGTTTTGAAAGGATTGTATTGGCTTAGTTACTACTGGGGAAGATTTGGTAGAAAAGTTCGTACAAAAATTCTACAACATTTTGATAACAATGAAGAGATGGAAGTGATGAAGATGATGACCCGATGATTTGCCTGACCATCTTTTAAGATCGTATGGGAACATTTATTTATCTTCGAGGACCACCTTGTGTAAAGCATTCAATGAAAAATTCAACTACTCCCTTAAGATCCGACACGGATCTATTTCCTTTGGATATCCACAAAATCAAGACTTACGAGGAATACGAGTTGAATAATAATATGACAGGGGATCTTGATGAACCATGGTCGGATAACGGGGTACCATATCAACTGTGTGATCATATATGCGAACCATTTCTTTTTAATAATGGAAAGACTAAATGGCCCACGTGTAGTTCAGATATTGATGGGTTCTGTAATGGTGGAGAACTACCCGGGATGGTTCGAGTTAGATGTATGACTTATTTCCAGTGTAACAATCCGTATTTTCACGTCTTGTTACGTCAATAAACACTCAACTATTTATTTTAAACTTTTGCGCGTTTGCTTTTAACTTTTTATCGTATAGTTAAATCGCGTAAACTAAAAATCATCATTCAACATAAATGGACACCAAAAAAATAAAAGTTTACATCAAGCAAGTATTATAAAGTTATTTTGGGTATAATTTATAACTTTTCATATTTTATTTTTATTGGTTATATAAAACGCTTACGTTTCGCAATAAATTACGTTTAGGAATACCCGGAAGCACCAATACCCATCTATACTCAAACAAATACCCACATTTATACCTAATACACAAAATTTAATCATTTTATCAAAAATTAGTCATTGGGGCTCCGGATATTCTTTAACTACATTACAACATGTTAAATTTCAAACTTTACATGTACACTGTTTAACCCCACAAGATGTACCCTAAATCACATACTTCAAGTAATTGTCTAATCTCATGTACCTTAATCACAACTTACTAGTAATTTGTTTTGATTAAAAGGCTTCTTGAAGTTACTACTGCTTAGGTGAATGTTACTGCTGTTAAGCAAATACTCTAAGTAGTTAAGATTGTTATTGGAAAGTTAATACTGTCAGTACAATGTTAGTACTGTTAGTGATCTTATTGAAATATATGCTAAGTAGTTAGTGCTGCTAGTAGTAAAGTTAAGAATGCTAGTACACAGTTACTACTGTTAGTATATATTAGTACTGTAGGTACTAAAGTTACTACTGCTTATGTTTATTAGTATTGATGGTACAAAATTTAAGGCTGCTGGATTACAACTACTAGAAGAGTTACTACTGTTAGAAGGATAAAGACAAGTGAAGAGATAAGGATTGTTTGAAGAACAAGAATACTTACGAAGATAAGTATTGAGTTATTTTTGTAAAAGATATGTATAAGTTATTTGTTTAAAAGATCTGATAAACTTTGGAAAGTTATTGTAAGGCCTTGTAGGGCTCCTTGGTGGTTAAAAGGAGTCCACTAGGGGTATAGATTCAATATACAAAAAAACGAGTCATTGTCATTGCTTTAAGGTTTTTTGTAACCCTATTACTTTTGAGTATTCTTATTAATATATTAAAGCTTATTGTTTTTGGTTGTATTTCTGTGTGTTAAACATTCATTACTATTATTCTTCTTAGTGGCATAAACTAGATTCCGCATAGTTTATATCATACACTCAAAGTTTCAGTCTTAGTACCTTTGGATTTATCCAAGGATACTAAACCTTACATTAAGCTAAGGAGTTTAAGATCTATTCATTGGGATCAACAAGTGGTATCAGAGCTTGTTGTGAAGCTTTGAATAAGAAGAAACCAACAACACATACTAGATTTAATTCTCGGTGATAAGATGGAGGCATGAACTACTTTTACAACTCTGACTGCAAGACTCCCTATTCTCAATCCAGGGGAATATGATCTCTGGTTAATGAGGATAGAACAATACTTTTTCATGAAAGATTACTCCCTTTGGGAAGTAATTCTGAATGGTAACATAGTGTTGAAGAGAACTGTTAGAGAAACTGAGCAGGAATATGAATCTACTACTGCAGAAGAAAAGCAGGACAGGAGGAATGAGATGAAAGCTAGAGGAACTCTGTTGATGGCACTCCCAAATAAGGATCAACTGAAGTTCCATTCACATAAAGATGCAAAATTGCTTACGGAAGCCATTTAGAAGAGATATGGAGGAAACAAGGAATCCAAGAAAGTTCAGAGAACTCTACTCAAGCAACAATATGAGAACTTTGCAGGATCAAGTTCGGAAATAATGGATTAAACTTTTGATAGGCTTTCATGTCGCAAAATTCATGACCGATCGTCAACTTCTATCTCTGTTATCATCCCTATACAGTGTGCTACTAACAAAGCATCGGCCCGGATGTACGTTTTGTGTGTACATGTATTTGTAGTGTGTTTTAAACTTGATAATACTATTATTGATGTTGTTAGTGACGGTAATGTCCATACACAGATACCCTATTCAGGCCAACTCATGCTTTGGTCCGGAGCCTTCCCAGCTCAGCAAGGGACAGTTTCACCTCGAGAACCCAACCCAGTTGGTATGACTTATTATAACCAATTGTTGTAGACTTAAATATGATTAACTATAATTTTATGGTCATCATTCAAGTCTTAAGTAAAATACTCCAGAAGTGAAGTGCCGCGACGGCTCGCTATGTTGCTTCCTCTAAACAGCAGTCCTAACAGCATCCTCAGATCAGAAGACTAACTGCAGTCAAGTGTAGATGTGTCCCACTGACATGTCTTGGCGTTGCAGCGTGATGTGTATACGTCAATATGAGTAATCTCATACTATGGTTAAAGAGAGCACGCCAAGCACTGTCAGTGTACTGAGTGCTCCCTGTCAGGCAATCCCTGTGCATTTCCTAGTGTTCGTCTACCAGAATTATCCCCGTTCTCTGTCACAGTAACTGATCAGTGCAGAGACTCGTGTATAGAGGATCTGAAGAACAAATTGATCACATTTGTCGATGACTTCACCCCCACCATGTGCAGCGACAACGACCTATAGGCACCCCCCCACTTCCCGCTCTTCACCTCATCCGCGCTGGATCTACACTGGCGCCACTCTGTGATCAATTAGTACGCTACCGCGCAGTAATCATCCACTAAGTGACAGGAAGGAAGTTAGATGGAAGTTAGATTGTATAATGGTCGATGAGTTAGATTTGATAGGTCAAAAGTGGAATGTTACAATTGTCATAAAAATGGTCACTTTGAAAGAGAATGTATTGACTTGCTCAAAGGACAACTCAGAGGATAAAAAGAGGAACAGAGAATAATAGAATAACTGTAACAGTAGAAACTCCCACTAAAAATGCCTTGGTTGCTCAAGATGGAATTGGATGGTATGATTAGAGCTACCAAGCTGAAGAAGAGCATCCTAAAAACTTTGCATTAATGGCATTTACCTCTTCAGGAAGTTCTTCCAGTTCAGACTCTAAGGTAGATTCTTGTTCTAAATCATGTGTAAAAGCTTATGCTACTCTTTCAAAGAACAATATGATAGTCGTCTTTATGATTTACGAAAAGCCTCAATTTAATTTAGTATTCTTATAAAGAAGGTGTAGAATCAGTAGTAGATAGAGTAGAAGCTAGATTAGCTCACTATAAGAAAATTGAGGTGTATTTGAAGAGAGCATATCATGTTTTAAACCTTCGCAAGTTAAACTAAAGCGGAGATAATGCTTTAGTTGAAAAAAAAGAAATTGGAAAAAAGCAGAAAAGAGAGAGATGAGTTAACACTAAACATTAGAGAAGTTTCCAAATTCATCTAAATCTTTTCACCAATTTGCTTGGAAAAGTCAGTTAGTGTAAAATTTAAAACTGGACAGGATATAAATGCAGATTGCTTCTACTGCGCTTCTCCTGCAGTTAAAAAGCTTTGTGAATTCATATAAGGATGTTGAAAATCAGGAGTATAATAAGTCACAAATTGATAAGGGTTATCATTAGGGAGTTACAACTGCTGAGGCAATATTCTTAACCCTTGAGCATTATTTTGAGGGCCTGAGGTCAATTGAGAATGCATGAAAGTGATTGAAACATCAAGTAGATATGGATGAAGGGTCAGGATACAACTCTACTGATCCCCACCCACATCCCACATTTACTTCAACTCTATAATAAAGAAATCAATCATTGTTCCATCATCATATCAACCCAAAAAGACCCACAAACCTAGGACGGCCATAAGGACCACTGAGATATCTCAGTCTAGTGGACCTTTTAACCTTGTTGCAGATGAGACTGTCTATAAGGAGTGGAAAGACAGAATGGAAAGGGCTGCCACTACTGCTTCTAGATTATATGATAATGGAAAGTGGCAACATAATGATAAAAGAAAATTTTGAAAAAAAGAATTATATTTTTTTGACTTTTTAATAATTTATTATGATTTAAAAACTGTTTTGAAAAGAAAAAATGATTAAAAATAGTAAATGATTATGGAAAAATATGAAAAAATACAGAAAAGTAGTTTAAGACATGCTGGATTTAAGAAAAATAAAAGCTTTGAAAGTTGGCTTAAAAATAAGCCGAAAATAAGCTAAACTTGGCTGAAAGACTAAAAGGGAAAATGTGTATATAAATTAAATGTTGAGTAGGGCTAACAGATAGCCCTACTGGTGCCGTTGGTGAGTGTGTGTTTGTGTGGGACGACTATGTGCTAAGGGGGAGGTCCAGGGTTCGAATCCTTGGCCTCCCTTTTTATGAAAAAATTTTTTCCCTTTTTTTTAACTTATAAAACAATTAAAAATAAGACACTTTAAAAAAGACAACTTTTTTGAAACTCAAAATAAGCTGGAAAAAATAAGCAAAGAAAAAGTGGCAGTTTCACTTTTTACACCAAGGTATATATATAAGCAAAAATGTTAAGAACTTTTTTGACAAATAAGCAATTAAAAAGAGGGAATAAGCAAAAACAGATGGGGGCCAAGACCTAATAAGCAAGGTTAAACAAAAATAAGCATGATAAAACACACATATAAGCTAGAATAAGCAAATAAGCAAATTGCACAAACTGTTGATCACACAGCCGAGGGGACAGCTTTTTAGGCTTATTTCTAAGCAACTAAAGGGAACCTAATGGCTAACAGCTTATACTACTTGAAAGACTGGCTTATGGGCTATCTAAAACTGCAAAGAAAATTAAGTTTGAAACAAAGATAAGCTACAAAAAGGCCTTGTGAAAATGGCTTGTTGCACAGGGTATGCTACTTTTTTGGTTTTCTCAAAATGACAAATGGCAAAAAGCAGGCCTAAAAATGAGCTATAAAATAAGCACTAAACTGAAAACTAAGCCAAAACCGATTGAATATGACTCCATGTGAGCTTATGCTCAAAATTTTCACAATTTAAAAACACTTATAAGTAGCTGAACTTTTTAAAATGAAAAAGCTACTTTTGAAACTGAAAATTTACTTGGGAATCTTTGACTGATTTTTGCAAAACTAAAGTAAAAGGAAAGACACTTATACACTTCTATTTTGACACTGAAAAGGAAACAAAAATAAGTCTCTAAAGCTAGTTTTGACAGCTTAATCAAATAAGCTGTGACAAGCTAGATTTTGAAACACAGTTTTAGACAAATATAAAAAAAACTTAAGAATAACTTTTAAACATAAAAACTCTTGAAAAACAGATGAAAAGCCACTTAAAATTGCTTGTTAAAAATGGCCAAACGACCCAATGGTTTTTATAACCAAAATTACCCACTTTTCACCCTTGACACAAATACCCCTTTAAGTATACTAAGTCAAATTTTAAGCTGATTTCCCAAGTTTTAAGCCAAGGTTTTTGAAAAACAGATAACAACTAGTAAATAGCAAGCAATAATAAGCACAAATCACACAATAAAAAGCACTAGAATAAGCAAATAAGATATAAGCAGTTTAAGAGTATATAAAGGACAGATTCAAAGCAAAACTTAAATAAAAAACATGAAAACATTAAATAAGCATAAGTAAGTATGAACTAACATGAATAAGCATAAATAAGCAGGACTTAAGCAGAAAATAAGCAAATGCACAGTAATAAGCAAGAAAAATGAAAAATAGAAAACTCACAAAGGTCCTTAGCTTTTGGCAAGACAATAAGCTCTCAACAGCTTATAAACCTTTCCTAATGCTTCCCATGAAGCTCTAAACCAAGGCCTTCCTTTATTTACCTTGCTCCAATGCTTTCTTCTTGATATTTTTGTGATTTTTGGATTTTTTTTGACAGAAAATGAAAACAACATTTATATAAGCTTTTAATGGCTTAAAAAACTTATACAAAGGCTTATAAAACAGTTTAAGACAGTATTTAAATGACAAGAAAGCTTAAATGACAAATATTTAAAGGAAAACAAATTAAATTGCAAGTATTTAAAAGACATAATTTAAATGACAGTAAATTAAAGTGCAATATATTAAAATTGGTACAAATTTTTGATTACAAGCTTTTGACTTTTAAACAAAATTCGACAAGAAGCTAAGAACTACATATGTCCTATATTTATACTAAAGTACTAAGGTCTTCTTGTGCTTCTTTGCAGAGAGAGCTCAAGCATGTGCTTCTGGTGTGAGGAGAACCCAAAGTTGATCTTAGCCCTCTATTTTTGCTTGTTGCCCAATCTGTTTAATCTTGTCCATTGATTTTTTGTCTCTTTCACCAACCAATGGTGTTGTCTAGGATTTCCAAGGTGGCAATGGCTTCATGTGAGTGAGAGTGATGGTTATTTTGTTTGGTAGTTGCAGGGGTGAAGGAAAACGACACATGAACAGTGTTGGGTTTTGAGCTTGGCGGGAAAATTGAGTTATAAGGGTGCAGGGTATAGTTTGGCAAGTTGGCAGAACAAGCCCCTCATGGTGATATGTAGCATTGCAAATCCAGTCCTTGTGGTGGGTATGAATTTGGGGACTAGGCAGCTTTGGTCCCTCAATGTTATAAGAGTGCTTGCAAGTTAAGTCCTTGGTGAGATAAAACTTAACAAACGTTGGTATAAGTGTTAACTGGCTTGGATTTGGGCCTATGATTTAACTTGTTTGGGCCAGTAACGGATAAAAGACGTTTTGGATTTTCATTTAGACTTTAGGCTTATATAATTGTAATAGTCTTCATATAATATTTAAATGGGCTGACCCGGCCTATTAGATGGGTACGGGTGGGCCCATTTAATATTTCTTCGGTTACGGCTTTGACTTTGACTGTTGACTTTGCGGGGTTGACTTTGACTTTGATTTGACTTTGTCTTTTCACGCTTTTCCGTTCCGTGCTCGGTTTTGTCGTTTTTGGCTTCGTTTTTCGTCCTTTTGTCGGATATCCGTAACCTGCACAATATAAATGAAAACATACAAATACAATGTATTTTTTGGTACGTTTTTCATCATTTAAGTCCGATTTAAATAGAAAATGGTATGTGTAATTAAGCACATACCAAAATCCCCCATACTAAACTATTGCGTGTCCTCACGCAATGCTACAAGTAAGCACTTAGAAAACTAAGAATCTCAATCCCCCTTGACTAATTACCTCAAAAAGTAGCTAAGTATTAATCAAGGGAAATAAAGAATTAATAGCTTTGAAAAGCCCCGTTTTGACCATTTTTAAATATACACTTATTCCTACACATATTTTTGTATTTTTCGTTTTTCTCATTTTTGTATTTTTTGTTTTTTTTTTCTTAGCAACTAACTAACATATTTGACTTTCGTTATTTTTATAACTTTTAGGGATCATAGAACAAGATGCATTTTAATCCTAAAATGCCCCTAAGAAAGGATAAATTAATCGTTCCCGACTTTTTACTTATTCCAAACCAAGCTTAAAACGAAATCACCGTTAAATATAAGTTAAGATGCTAACACTACTCATATTTGTAACTTGTGAACTTTTCGCTCCCGACAATTATTATATATTAGGTGAATGTGTCATTTCAAATTTCAACTATGGATTAACGTTTTGCAAAATTCTATGCTTCACGTTCCACCCGAGAATAATGAGTTTAAAGGCGAGATCATCCCATGTAGCGACTTTCGTCTCGGCACATCCTAACCTTGCGGCTTAGTGACCAGGCTTTTGACACCCCACAGAGACTAGTATCGGGACTCACGGACCTTCGGTTTCAAAAACTTATAGGTTTCCCGTATATACATAACTTATTTAGAAAAACTTAAAATAAAATAGTCTTAGTTCAAAAGCATATTTAAATTTAAGAAAAAGATATTTTCCCTATATTTATTAACTCACATTTGCTATACTTAATATAATTATTTATTCTTAAGGAAATCCTCGACCTTTTAGAAGGCTGCAACATCGGTTGTGAGCCGGCAAGATGCAGCAAACTTTTATCAGTCTCGGATTATTATTCTTACTATGGGCTTTCTTTAGAAGGCTGCAACATCGGTTGTGAGCCGACAAGATGCAGCAAACTTTTATCAGCCCACAGTTTATATTATTACCTTATTCATCATTTTTTTTACATTATATTACCATGATATAGAGAAAATTTCGTTTTAAAAAAATTTAAGTATAAATTCGAACTAAATTTATTGATATCGACTATACTTCAAAAATTGTTGATTTAAGTTTAATTCTAGAAAAGAGCACGTATTATTAGTCCGGTTAGAAGCTTATGGGTTAGACGAAAAAGCAACAAATTACATACATGAGCTTGTAAGATTTCTTAATAATCTTGTTTAGCGTCTAATCCATTAACTTATCATTTTTCGTTCTTTCGCATTCCGTGAAACGCTTAGTCTAAAAGTTAAAGGTACAAGCTAGAGCTCAACACGCTCGATGAGTCGAAATTTATTCTTTTCTACCCAGCAGATAGTCAAAATTGTGACAAAACATTTATTTATTTTGAAAATTTTTAAATTTTTTACATTTTTATGGAATTTTCGTAGGTAAAAACGCTGTTACGACGATACAACGACTGTAGGCACAATCAAATAGAAAGATCCCCCCATACTAGATCTAAACATTGTCCTCAATGTTTTAATAAGGGTCTCTACGTAAATCCTAAGCTTTTATTAAGTATGCTTAAAGAAAAAAATTGTTAGTCGATAAGATTTGGTTTCGGTTCCCAAAATGAAGCTAAGGATGTTGAAGCTCTTGTGAACGAAGGATAAAAACCGCGATCACGAGAGGCTTCAAAAATCCGGGAAATCCTGGACATACAACAAAACACAAAACACGGAAAAGGAAAGAGGCGAGCCTCTCACAACAAAAAAACACTTATTCATTACTATTAAGCTAGGATACTACTACTATGATAATACTAGGATAAGCATGGGTTGCCACCCATGAAGCGCTTGTTTTAGGTCACTTAGCTTGACCCGATCCTCCCATACTTGAGCTTGTCAAGGGGGGTAGAAATGTGGATGACAAACACCCAAATTAGGAGTGTTGTCTCCATGAATCATCATCGGGATTTCAGGAGAAAGCTGGAAAGGTTTCAAGCCCCGATGTGATGAAGAAGGAGGAGATTTCTCCTTATAAGCAAGAACATCATGATTGAAAACTTTGTCTTCATTTTCGGATGAAAATGGAAGTAAAGTATCAATCACGGGGGAAAGAGGAGCAAGAATTCTCGTGGATTCGACTTCAATGCATATCCCCGGATCGCAAATCTTGTTTCTATCTCCGGAAGGAGAGAAAACATTCAAGAATGATATCCGAGTCATTAGAAATGAAGTGAAATCCAATTGAAGGGCGGGATGGGTGGGACAAAATATTAGACACTTCCATGGGGATGTCTTCCACCACATTAATGGCTTGAATCTCGCCGAATCGGGGTTAATTAACATGAAATTGAATCGAACTCGGAAGATGTAGTAATTATTGTCATCTTCTGAATCAAAAATCTTCACTCTAATACCGGTGGTATTGAGTCATCCGGACCGGGAAATATATCGATCTCTTCCCTAAGAGAGTCACTATCCTCAACGGGGATAGAAAATGTAGGAAGAGACTCGATGATCGTATTTGGAATAGCATGAAAATCTTTCTGGTGACCGGGAGAGAGTTATGTAAAGCAAACTTCCAAAAACAAATATCACCTCGGGATCAAGGTAGATATTATCAATTCACGTGGAATTGTTTGGAGAGAAGTGAGTCACCGGCGAAAACTCATCGAGAAGAAAATCATATCTTGGGAGGGAAGCCATCCAAAGTATCCGATTGGACTAATGATTTGGAAAGATAAGATCGGCATCAAAACGAACATCTTTCGGCGTAGAATCAAGGTCTTCATTATGAATAGATTAAACTCACTACGAAAGGATTTCCTTGTTCAAGATCAAAAAAGAGGGTTCGAATAAGTTTAAACTCATTTCGTGAATAACCTCTGATGTTGACTCGTCATCCATTGAGGAAGATTCGCGTAGGAGGATTGGAAAACGTTGAAAAATTTGTCGTTTGAGAATCATCACAAATCGGGACATCACACTCACGTTCATCCTCGGACTCACTTGGGATTGGGACAAGGTCCTCAACACTATACTTTATGAATTCGTCCGATTCTGTCTCCGGGATAGTGTCAAGATGCTCATCCTCCATTATGAGGGAGTCCGTTTTTGGTGAATCGGGTGTGATTGCGGTAGAACATGTCATTAGATATTCTTGTGTTACAAAAGAATACTCATCGTCGTCATCATCATAAGATGAGGTAGGCAAATTCTAATTCGGAGTATTAATATACTCTGCCAACTCCTCGTTTATACTTTTCAAATCTTTAACAAGTTTGCTAAGAAATTCTTGTACCTCCTCGGATTGATGTTTCTTTTCTTTACAAGCATGTTTAATTTCAAGAAATTTGTCCCAAGCTTGCATTAAAACCTTCGGTGTTTCCCTAAAAGAAATACGATTAAATTTCTTTAGAAAGTTTTCTATCGATTTCATTAGGTCTTCTCGGGCTTGCAAAGCTTCCATGCTCATTTCTTGAGGAGGTTGATGAATGACGAGAAACTACGGGGGTTAAATTTGGTCAAAACCAGAATAATTATAATCATAACATGGATTAGGCTCGTAATAATTCATCGGTTGACATTGAAAAGTCATATGAGGACCCCTGCAATTTGCACAATAAGGTTAACGAGATCAATTGATCAACATTGACAAGTTATATGCGGGGCCCCATAGCGGGTACAACAAATTTAATGTTGTTGAAAACTCGGTGAAGTTTGTGGGAACTCATCATAGTTTTGATTGTAACACGGTTCCGAATTAGAGATAATCGGAACTTGCGGTGTACAATAGTGACCATAATGAGCATTGATCTCGTAAAATTCACACAAGATGGGTTGAGAGTGTGTGGGGTGGTGAGAGAAATTTGGAGATTTGTTAAAAGAGTACGGAGTTGAAAAATCAATTGGATTTCCACCTCCATAAGTACAAATTTTACAAATTCCATTGATAAAATGACAACCACATTCTTGGCACGTACACGAATACCAATAAAAGTCATCCGACGGTTTTCCACACTCCGCATACTTAAATGGTAAATATGACTCCATGAGAATTAAACGATTAAGAGGGTTGAAGAAAATGAGAATTAAATGGCAAAGAGGTTTAAAGGAGTTTATTTTTGTTTTTCATATTTAATTAACAATTTATTTTAATTAAACCGAAGAACTTAAACCAATAATCAACTTGCTTCACGGTAGCTCTTTAAAAGAAAAATGCACAAAGGAGCAGAGGAGCGGGAAAGCACGAAGCTATTAAAAACCTTCTCCTTTTAGGTCGTAGTTCCTCAGAACTAACCCTCTTATTCCCATCTTGAGTTTGTAAACTTTAAGGTGAGACGTACTGACAAGTGACACAAAGGCAGTTTTAAAATACTTTTGATTGCGAACTTAATAATTTTTTTGGTAATGTTAATAATGATATCACAAAAATTGGAAAGTAAAATATTTTTGGATTTTTTTTTAAAAAATATTCACAAAATCAAACAAATGTTCAAAAAGGAACACGAAATGCCACACACTCCCGGCAGCGCGCCAAATGATTGTAGGATTAAACTCAACCTTTTTAATTATATAAATATATAATAAACATATAAATAATAAGGCTAAGGTATTCCGGGAAGCTTTTAAAAGATTCGTTTCTATACAAAACAAAATCCTTCAAATATCTACCCGGGTCGTTCTCCCAATGAGGTGCGAATTGAAAATCGAGAACGTTCGTGATCGCGCGGTTGAATGGTTAAATATTTTTGGGGTTGGTTTTCTAATTTCTACAATTAAAATGCAAAAACGATGAAAGAAAACCTAAAAACGAAAGCTAGAACGGATTTAATATAACGAGGAACGGGGATCGAACCCCGTTCTTTAAAAACTCAAATTTTGCAAAATTAACCCTACGAAAGCAAAATTAATTTTCCTAAGTGCAAAATGATAAAAGAAAATTTTGAAAAAAAGAATTATATTTTTTGACTTTTTAATAATTTATTATGATTTAAAAACTGTTTTGAAAAGAAAAAATGATTAAAAATAGTAAATGATTATGGAAAAATTTGAAAAAATCAGAAAGTAGTTTTAGGTAAATGTAGATTTAGAAAAATATAGCTTTGAAGTTGGCTTAAAAATAAGCCGAAAATAAGCTAAACTTGGCTGAAAGACTAAAAGGGAAAATGTGTATATAAATTAAATGTTGAGTAGGGCTAACAGATAGCCCTACTGGTGCCGTTGGTGAGTGTGTGTTTGTGTGGGGCGACTATGTTCTAAGGGGGAGGTCCAGGATTCGAATCCTTGGCCTCCCTTTTTATGAAAACTTTTTTCCCTTTTTTTTAACTTATAAAACAATTAAAAATAAGACACTTTAAAAAAGACAACTTTTTTGAAACTCAAAATAAACTGGAAAAAATAAGCAAAGAAAAAGTGACAGTTTCACTTTTTACACCAAGGTATATATAAGCAAAACTGTTAAGAACTTTTTTGACAAATAAGAAATTAAAAAGAGGGAATAAGCAAAAACAGATGGGGGCCTAGACCTAATAAGCAAGGTTAAACAAAAATAAGAAAAGTAAAACACATAGATAAGCTAGAATAAGCAAATTGCACAAACGGTTGGTCACACGGTCTAGGGGACAACTTTTTGGGCTTATTTCTAAGCACCTAAAGGGAACCTAATGGCTAACAGCTTATACTACTTGAAAGATTGGCTTATGGGCTATCTAAAACTGCAAAGAAAATCAAGTTTGAAACAAAGGTAAGCTACAAAAAGGCCTTGTGAAAATGGCTTGTTGCACAGGGTATGCTACTTTTTTGGTTTTCTCAAAATGACAAATGGCAAAAAGCAGGCCTAAAATGAGCTATAAAATAAGCTCTCAACTGAAAACTAAGCCAAAACAGTTTGAATATGACTCCATGTGAGCTTATGCTCAAAATTTTCACAATCTAAAAACACTTATAAGTAGCTGAAATTTTTAAAATGAAAAAGCTACTTTTGAAACTGAAAATTTACTTGAGAATCTTTGACAGATTTTTGCAAAACTAAAGTAAAAGGAAAGACACTTATACACTTCTATTTTGACACTGAAAAGGAAACAAAAACAAGTCTCTAAAGCTAGTTATGACAGCTTAATCAATTAAGCTGTGACAAGCTAGATTTGGAAACACAGTTTTATACAACTATAAAAAAAACTTAAGAACAACTTTTAAACTTAAAAACTCTTGAAAAACAGATGAAAAGCCACTTAAAATTGCTTGTTAAAGATGGCCAAATGACCCAATGGTTTTTATAACCAAAATTACCCACTTTTTACCCTTGACCCAAACACCCCTTTAAGTATACTAAGTCAAATTTTAAGCTGATTTACCAAGTTTTAAGCCAAGGTTTTTGAAAAACAGTTAACAACTAGTAAATAGCAAGCAATAATAAGCACAAATAACACAATAAAAAGCACTAGAAAAAGCAAATAAGATATAAGCAGTTTAAGAGTATATAAAGGACAAATTCAAAGCAAGACATAAATACAAGACATGAAAACATTAAATAAGAATAAGTAAGCATGAACTAACATGAATAAGCATAAATAAGCAGGACTTAAGCAGAAAATAAGCAAATGCATAGTAATAAGCAAGAAAAATGAAAAATAGAAAACTCACAAAGGTCCTTAGCTTTTGGTAAGACAATAAGCTCTCAACAGCTTATAAACCTTTCCTAATGCTTCCCATGAAGCTCTAAACCCAAGGCCATCCAGTATAAACCTTGCTCCTTGATTTTTTTGACAGTTTCTTTATTATTATTTATTTTTTGGATTTTTGATTTTTTTTTGACAAAAAATAAAACAAACTTTTATATAAGCTTTTGATGGCTCAATAGCTTATACAAAGGGTTATAAAACAGTAATTAAAGACAAAAAGGCTTAAATGACAATATTAAAAGGAAAACTGTAAATTGCATAAAATTAAATTGCAAGTATTTAAAAGACAGAATTTAAATGACAGTAAATTAAAGTGCAATATATTAAAATTGGTACAAAGTTTTAATTACAAGCTTTTGACTTTTAAACAAAATTCGACAAGAAGCTAAGAACTACATATGTCCTATATTTATACTAAAGTACTAAGGTCTTCTTGTGCTTCTTTGCAGAGAGAGCTCAAGCATGTGCTTCTGGTGTGAGGAGAACCTAAAGTTGATCTTAGCCCTCTATTTTTGCTTGTTGTCCAATCTGTTTAATCTTGTCCATTGATTTTTTGTCTCTTTCACCAACCAATAGTGTTGTCTAGGATTTCCAAGGTGGCAATGGCTTCATGTGAGTGAGAGTGATGGTTATTTTGTTTGGTAGTTGCAAGGGTGAAAGAAAACGACACATGAATAATGTTGGGTTTTGAGCTTGGCGGGAAAATTGAGTTATAAGGGCGCAGGGTATAGTTTGGCAAGTTGGGAGAACAATCCTCTCATGGTGATATGTAGCATTGCAAATCCAGTCCTTGTGGTGGGTATGAATTTGGGGACTAGGCAGGTTTGGTCCCTCAATGTTATAAGAGTGCTTGCAAGTTAAGTCCTTGGTGAGATAAAACTTAACAAACGTTGGTATAAGTGTTAACTGGCTTGGATTTGGGCTTGGGATTTAACTTGTTTGGGCCAGTAATGGATCAAAGAGGTTTTGGACTTTCATTTAGACTTTGGGCTTATATAATTGTAATAGTCTTCATATAATATTTAAATGGGCTGACCCGGCCCATTAGATGGGTACGGGTGGGCCCATTTAATATTTCTTCGGTTACGACTTTGACTTTGACTGTTGACTTTACGGGGTTGACTTTAACTTTGATTTGACTTTGTCTTTTTACGCTTTTCCATTTCGTGCTCAGTTTTGTCGTTTTTGGCTTCGTTTTTTGTCCTTTTGTTGGATATCCGTTTCCTACACAATATAAATGAAAACATACAAATACAATGTATTTTTTGGTACGTTTTTAGTCATTTAAGTTCGATTTAAATAGAAAATGGTATGTGTAATTAAGCACATACCAATCATCCAATGAAAACATCCTAAGATCTTCCAAGCTTCTTCTTATCAATATAACCAATAATCAAAGACAAAACAACTACACCAAGTGTAAAATCCATGAGATAGATATATATACAATAAGAGTTTAGGGTTTCAACTCTATTAAAACAGTAAAGATAGGATGAGAGAATTGTTAAAATCGAGGTTTTGCAGGTTTATAAAAGAATTTAAACTTTCTTAAGTGTTGTACAAGTTATATTTTTAGAAATATTTGAAAACTTTGAGTTCTCATGTAACTGGGCATTTGACGCCGTCAAGAATATCCTGACCCCGTCACAAGTGTCGCGGTGATGACGTCACGTGTGAATCGTTTTTCGTTTCACAAGTGTTGCCGTTTCCACACTTTGTGAAAACTCATTTTTCGTTTTTGATGAAAAATTTCCTGCACTCATAAGTTATTTTCCTGTACAAAATGCTGCATAACAACCTAAGAATTAATAATTCAATCATACGACTCGAGACTGACGCGGTTTAATTTAAACAATTCATTTTAAATGTTTGAATTTGGTTCTAAAAACCGGATATTTCCTCTACACTTATTTTGTTGCAAAATACCTTTGATTGTAAATAAGACAAAGTTACAAACAAACAAAGCATGATTACAAAATAATTCAAACATAATAAAACAAACAATAAAGAATTAAAATACAAGACACTCCTAATATGCAGGAAAAGTAAATATTGGGTTGCCTCCCAAAAAGCGCTTTTCTTTATTTAAAAGTCTTGTAGCTAGACTCAAAGTCACAAGTCCTTACGTGACTTCTCCTTCATCATCCATTTCACCCTTCACTTTAACAAGACCAGGATGCTTACTTTTGAAATTTTTGCTCTTGCATTGGTCGAATTTCATCTCCCTCTCTAGGTGAAGTTTTATCCTTTCTTCCCATTCCAGGACTAATCTATTTATAGTCATTGTGGGGGCTATAGGATCTATGTCGTTCTTAACTCATCTCTCAATCTTACAAAGAGACTCAGGTATCCTATGGAAACTTATCTTACTCTTTCCAGATCTTAGAGTTATAGTACCCTTATCGAACTTAATTATGGCCTTGGCCATTGTTAGGAATGGTGTTCCTAGGATGAAGGGTCTCTTTTTGTCTTCCTTTATATCCAAAATCACAAAGTCCACAGGGTACACATGCTCAGCAACCTCAACTAATATGTCCTCAGCTATTCCTAAAGGGTAGATATATGAGTGGCTAGCTAGTAAGAGTCTAATGTCCGTCTCAGCCGGCCTCTGGTCGGTTAGTTTCATATAGGTAGAGAGGGACATGACATTTACGTTGGATCCTTGGTTAACTAGGGTGTTCATGTGTTTTAGGCCTCCTATGTTATAGGGTATTTTGAAGTTTCCTCCTATGTCCTCTTTCCTTGTTATCTTTTTCTAAGAATTTCTTCATAAACAGGCCCCCTAGGTGATAAATTGTATGTCTTCCCTTTTAGTTTTCTGACTCGTGCTCCCAATAAAGAGTCGTTAAACCTACGATTATCAACAAGCCCCTCTATTAGTTTCTTATTGATAATATGTTTTAGATAATATTCTACGGGCTGAGAGCTGGGTACTTTGGTCATTTCTTCTTTTCCAGCTTAATTCATCTTTTCGGCTTCCTTTACTCGCATCCCCGTTTCTATTCCGGTAGGTTTTTCAATGTCATTGATAGTTGCTACGTCAGTATTTTCACTCATTTCCTCTTCTCCTCTTACGAGAGAGATAGAATTTACGTTTTTGGTGATGGGGAATTTAGCCTCTTCCCTTATCAATACTTTCTCATGGGTTCTACTGGTTGTGAGTTCCTTGAGCGGCCTGAACATTTTAGTCATTCTATCATTGATCTCCTCACGTTGCTTGAAAATGGAATTCTTAAATCTTTCCATTCTTTCGGTGTGTGCTGACATGTAGTCCCGTACTCGAGCCTCGAAAGTGGTTCCTAATGCTTGGGGTTGGGGGGTTTAGACTGGTACGTTCACAAAAAGTGAAGGGGTTCTACTTTGGTGGTTCATTTTTGTTTTGCGGACGAGGGTTTGAGTAGACTGCTTCGGCATAAGCTTGAGGGATGTGTGTTGAGCTCAGTCTGGGTGTCGGAAGTGACCCCTTTAATAAGAAGTTAATTTGGTATTCGATCTCAAGAAGTCTTCGGTCAGGTGTTTTTGAGGTGCCTTGAGGTGTAGAAATATCCTTGACTGGTTTGGCGAACTCTTTTATGTCATTCCAGCCCTCATGGTCGTAGACGGCGAGGTTCTTAATGATTTCCTAGGATTTGTCAGCATTCTTATTATAGAGATTTCCGCAGGCGGCGCGGTCAATCTTGCATTTAAGATGAAAGGAGACATGATCATAAAAAATTTGGATCTAAAGCCAACGATCGATGCCATGATTAGGGAGTTTTTGTAGTAAGTTCTTGAAACGAGTCCATGCTTTTGATAGAGATTCTCCATGATGTTGTTGGAACATTAGGATATCATTGCAGAGTTTTGCGGTCCTTCCTAGTGGAAAGAATTGAGCAAGGAAACGAGTAGTAAGATCCTCCCATATGGTGATGGATCCTGCTAGAAGACGATCAAGCCAATTGCTAGCTTGATCGCGAAGGGAAAATTTAAATAAACGCAGGTGTGTTCTTTCCCTATTTTCACCGCCAAGGTCAAGTAAGTCTACAAGTTTTAGGAAATCCTTGAGGTGTTGGTTTGGATCCTCGAACCGATGTCCATTGAATGAGCATCCATTTTGCATAAACAGGATGGTGTCGGATTGAAGAGGTACCATGTTGTTCCCTACGGGGAGCTCAATGGTATTCTTGTAGCCCTCGTGGCTAGGTTTGGAGTAGTCTCCAATAGTACGGATAGGATTCTCATCTCCTATGGTGGTTGACGAGAATGGGTTACTAAACAGATAACACAAAGAAAAGACAGACTGCGAGAAAGCTAATATGCATAAATTAAAGTCTTACTTGAAAGGATTCAAGCAAGTAGAATTAAGCTAAACTATGATAAAAACCTAACTATTCCTTGGCAGCGGCGCCAAAAACTTGTTGCAGTTGTCGTAAGGGACTTCTAAAACTATGATCAAAACCTAATTATTCCCCAGGCAGCGGCGCCAAAAACTTGATGTGGTCGTCGTAGGACTTTAACAAAAAGTTTTACAACTCCTAAGGCATAGTACCTAATCGTTGTAGTAGTAGTATAGGTAAGACTCAGGGGGTTGTTATCTTTATCTAAGGAAATAGGTTGGGAAGGCTTGATCAAAATCTAACAAAAAAAAATAAATATTTTTTTTTTATTTTTTTTTTTTTCTAGGGGTTGAGAGTAGTTTAGTTTTTTTTTTTATTGGGACAGTAGTATTCTATGGTTTGAGAGGTTGGTTTGATAAACTAATAACTAAACTAATTAATAAACTAATCTACTAGTGATAACTTTTATGATAATTGAATGTATTTACTTAATCATGCATTACTTTTTAGATTGCTTCTCCGAATCCTGTTTCCTTGTCACACTTGTGATGATATGTGTAAGTATTTCCTAGGTCATGAACGGATTACACGAACCCGCCATCTATTTAAAGTTTCGTTAGGGCAATGCATAAGTAAGGTAGTATGAAGACTATTACAAGGCCCCTAAGAGTACATTAAATGCATGTGAAATATTTTAAGAGGGATCAAACATATAAAGGGGCAAGGTAGTATGAAGACTGTTACCTGATGGTATCCTTTCTACGCACTCGCATTTCCCTAGACGTGTCTATAGCGATACAAACAAAAGCTGGTTTTCTAGAACCTGACGCGCACAATCATCAATCAAGAAGCAACAATAAAAGGACCTACAATTTGACTTTCATGCAATCATAAGTAAATACAAAAGAGGGTTTAGTCTCGCATGTTATAAAGAAAGCAAAGAGATAAATCAATCACACAACACATAGACATATTGAATGATTAATTATAAATAACCTTACTTGAATTAAAACATGGATTCAAGGTAGTTTAATAGGGTTTTGAGGCCTTAAACCCGACCTATGAAACTGCTACAAGAGCTAGGGTTCGTCTCCCTAAGTTATACAAAGTTATCCTAAAAGTTACACACTTGAAAGCCTAAAATCAGTTTAGTATATATAGAGATATCGCTGTGACGGTATCGCGTTGTAATCCTGACGTCGTTGCTATGTGGATGATTCTAGATCCTCATTAAGTCGGCCACGTCCTGACGCTGTCACCAAATCTCTGACGCCATCACTAGATGGATTGCGACAGCGTCGCTTTATGCATGCAACACCGTCTCCACGCTCTATAAGCAATATTTCTTCAAGGATGTTGTGTAGGTCTGTAATCTCATCTGCTTCTTCTCCAAATGAGCCCAAGTTAAGTGTATTCCCTCCAAATGCCATCTAAGTGCTAAAAACCTAACAACAAATGCTTAAGCACATAATCCGGGCATATTCGCATGATTTAGGCAGTTAAATGACCTCGAAATAGTGTATAAAATGACACCTCATCATTGCACATATGAGTAACGATCCTTATATTGGCATTCTAATTCCAGAAACTATTTATGAAGAATCCTCATCATCGGATGTTATTCCTACTACTATGCACTCTGACGCTTCAATCTCATAACACCTTAGTAAATGGACAAAAGATCATCTGTTACAAAACATAATTGGTGACCCTTCTAGACCCGTTTCCCAAGACTCCAACTACACAAACAAGCCCTGTTCTGCTACTATGATACCTTCTTAACTTCAGTTGAACCTAAGACGTACAAAGATTCACTAACTCAGTCATGCTGGATTGAGGCAATGCAAGAAGAGGTAAATGAATTCGAACATCTTGAAGTCTAGGAACTCGTTCCTCATCCAGATAAAGTGAGGGTTATCACATTAAAATAGATATATAAGGTCAAATTGGATGAATTGGGGGGAATCTTAAAAACAAGGCTAGATTGGTAGCTCGTGGATACCGTCAGGAAGAGGGAATTGATTTCAAAGAATCCTTTGCTCCCATGGCTAGACTAGAAGCTGTTCGGATATTTCTCGCATTTCCTGCTCATAAGAATATGATCGTCTACCAGATGGATGTAAAGATTGTATTTTTGAATGGCATTTTGCGTGAAGATGTCTACGTTAGCCAACCGGGCAGATTTGTGGATCCAGACAATCCTAATCACGCGTATAGATTGAAAAAAGCTCTATATGGGTTGAAACAGGCTCCACGCGCGTGGTATGATATATTGTCATCGTTTCTGCTATCCCAAGGATTCTACAAAGGCACGGTTGATCCCACATTGTTTATTAGCAGCAAAAGGCAAAGTTATCCTCCTGGTACAAATCTATGTTGACGGTATAATTTTTGCTTCTACTACTACTGAACTCTGTGATAAGTTTTATGAGATAATGTGTTCAAAATTCAAGATGTCAATGATGGGCAAAATATCATTTTTTTCTAGTACTACAGATTTCACAAAGTCCTAGAGGTATCTTTTTAAACCAATCAAAATATGCTCTAGAATCACTTAAGAAATACGGAATGGAATCTTGTGACCTAGTGGATACTCCCATGGTGGAGAAATCCAAACTGGATGAGGATCCACAAGGGAAATCCGTTGATCCTACACATTATCGTAGCATGGTTGGCACCTTTATGTATCTCACATCCAATCGACCAGACCTTGTTTATGCTATTTGCATGTGTGCCCGGTATCAGGCTTGTCCTGCCGAAAAACACTTACATGCTTTAGAAGAATCTTTTGATATCTATGAGGAACCATTAATCGGGGAATATGGTACTTGAAGGATTATGCTATTACTCTAACAGCCTTTACAGATGCTGATCACGCGGGTCGTCAAGATACCAAACGTAGTACATTTGGAAGTATGCAATTGTTGGGAGACAGACTTGTTAGCTGGTCATCAAAAAGGCAAAAAAGCACTGCAATATCCAGTACAGAAGCTGAATATATTGCCTTATCTGGCTGTTGTGCTCAAGTCCTTTGGATGAGATCATAACTTACCGACTATGGCCTTGGATTCAATAAAATTCCAATGTACTGTGATAACAAAAGCGCTATTGCCTTATGATACATCAATGTTCAATGTTCTCGATCAAAGCATATCGACATCAGATATCACTTTATAAAAGAGCAAGTGGAGAATGGAGTCGTCGAGCTTTACATTGTCAGAACGAAATACCAGTTGGCATACATCTTCACTAAGGCTCTATGTCGAGAAAGAATTGAATTCCTTATCGACAAGCTATGGATGAGAAGTTTTACTCCTGAGACTCGGAAAGAACTGGCAGATGAAGTTAAAGAATAGTGGTGGTACCTATTCTTATATCCTCTGTTTAATATGTATATATATAATCACAAAAACACAAAAAGATTTTTCGCTTCTTATAAATTTTTATAAAAACAAAATTAAAAATCAAAAAATCAAAAAAAGACAAAAATATATTTTCATGTCATAATTTCTAGCATCGATAATATTTACGGCTTCAGAAATGTCATTTAACAATGGCACAAAGCTGTAAATAAAGTTCGAATAGAAAGCATGACATATGGCTTGCTATTATTTCCGATAACAACCCGATCATCATATTCAAGGCAAGTATTTCAAAAGGAAAACTTGACCTCTCAACGGGAATTTTTTTCTTGGGCATGGTCTACTTTATGACCATGTAAAGGCTTGTGTTTACTTTACAACACAACCCGTGCGTTCCTTATCCATAAGTGTAGGTGTCAGTGCGCTTATGTGTCAAAATAAGAGTAATCTTGTTTTTTATGGTGTTGATTTTAAAATAATAATAATCATCTTCAGAAATTCATCAGAAAAATCATTTTCAAAGACATTTGACCACTCAATCAACGACTACATCTCTTTAAATAGAAAACGGACCATTGTTTGAGGGGAAGAAAATGTTAAATATCTTCTTCATAAAATTAGTTTGTGATCAATGGAAAAGGTTTTTAAACAATAACGGGTGAATAATTAAAAGAGGAGTTAATTAAGTTTAACCCAATTAAGCCTTAACTGTCATGTGTTTAATCCTTTAGGGGTGTTATGGCAAAATGTAAGACTTATTCTTGATAACTAAACCTTAGGGACTAGTATTGCCAATTGGGAAACTACTTTAGACCTTAGGAAAAGTTTATTAGGAAAATGGAAGTCTTAGTAAACCTTGGGGGCATTTATGCCAAAAACCAAAAGTTTTTAAACATAAACACCCTCCCACTATTTCTTTCCTTTCTCACAAGTAAAACAAAACTCAAAACTCCATTGTTGATTTTTTAACACCTCGAGAACTTGTTCATTTCTCGTCTAATCACTAAGGTATACTTGTTATATGTTTCTCATACCCGTAGCATCTTTCAATAGACCTTAATTGTGGAATTATGCTCGAAAACCCTAAAAATTGATTGAAATTTTGTCTCATAGTAAAATGGATGAAACCTCAAATTGATTGAGAGGTTTCGGTCCTATAGGAGTCTAGATGATATACCTATAGCAGTTTTAAATGGGGATAACATATTCATATGTTTTGGGTGATTCTTGATTTTGAACACATTAGAAATGGTCAAGAAATTGTAAAAGCTCATGGGTTTAGGTTTAGAATTGCTTCAATGATTATTAGTGTGGGTTTGAGTGTCCTTAATCATCCTAATATGTTTAAAACTTGAAAAACTTGGGTTCTCATGTTCTTACGAGTCGAACAAAGAAAAAGTCAAGATTTTTGTGGTTAATTCATGTGAAAAAAGTGTTAGTTTGTTTCCTAGATGCTAAATGATCATGTTTGAGTTGTTATTGATGCTTGAAAAGGTGTAAAAATGCTAGTGTAATTTTTGCCTAGGCGAACTATACACCTATATAGTTAGGCGAATTATACAACATAAGTTAGGCGAACTATACATGTTTAGCTTAGACGAATTATACACCTGATGTTAGGCGAATTATACACCTGATGTTAGGCGAATTATACACCTGATCTTAGGCTAATTATGCACCTGTTTTTAGGCGAACTATACAATTATACATAGGCGAAGTATACACATGTATTAGGCGAACTATACATGTGTTCACTTGGAAAACTAATCACGTAATCTTGGTAATCAAATCTTGTAATCTAATCTAAGTATAATTATTCCTTAACATGTCACTTAGTGATTGAATTAGGTCTAGTTTTCCTTAGAAATCTTTTGTAATTGCCTTGCTTTTTATAGATTCCCTATAGTTAGTGTGTTATATGATTATGTGTGTCTCCTGGTTTCATGTTAATTGTTATGTGTGTCAATTCTTTGCCTAGTATGTGTATGTCTAATGTCTAGTGAAAATAAACCTTGCATCTATAATCATTCTTCATGATCTAGATTGTCCTTTAGTGAAATATTTGTTTGTATATGAATTGTATGTGACTAATCTTAGCAGAATCATGTCTTCCATTACTGCTCAACAAACCAAACTTTATCTTGAACTTGTTCCCAAGGAGAAAGGCTTGAGATTAGAAAATGCAACGGAAGACTCAATCCTGGAAGAAACAGAGAGAGCCTACTTTTCAAGTTGTCCTGGATGCTCTTGCTCTCACTCCGTGCTATTCTGCATTTCTCACCACTGCAGATGTTCCTGAAGTTTACATGCACCAATTATGGGATTCTATCCACAAGTATGGTACTTTCTATAGGTTCAGAATGGACAAAAAGAAGAAATTCTACCTCAATTTGGAAATCTTCAGAGACATCTTTTAGATCTGCCCTAGAGTTCATGGTCAAAACATTGATGAACTTCCCACATATGAAGATATTATATCTTTCTTCAAATCAGGGTCATACTGGGGAAATCAAGTCAATCACCGATGTTTTTGTTGATCAAATGCATCAACCTTGGAGAACTTTTTTCCTACTATCATCAACAGAAGTCTATCTAGAAAGACAATCGGTCTTGACAAGCTTCGTCGTTCTACAGCTAAAGTCCTTTGAGGAATGTACTATAAGAAGAATGTGGACTATGTTGAACTAGTATGGGAATATTTCACTTACCAGATTGACAACAGAGGTCATAAAAAGTAAGAGAAGATGTACTACCCTTGATTCACTAAAGTTATCATTCACTACTTCCTTACCAAAAACAAGACAATCTCCAGGAGAAACAAGATAGGCATGCATACCTCCAGGGATGACTATCTGATAAACACTTTGAGATTCGTCTCCGCAAATGAAGAATGTTAAATTTATAGAGCTCAACGTCCTAAATCTATGACAAGTCCTGAGATGCGGGAAACCAAAGCTTTCAAGACTTCCTTACACCTCCTAAGAAGGAATGAAAGTTCAAGAAGCCTGCTTCTCCTAAACTCTCTTTTGTCCCAGTTTCACCTTAAGAACCCATAAGGAAGTCAAAGAGAGTTAAGAGACCTGCCAAGAAGTCTACTAACGCGCTAATTGCAGGTGTTGTCATTAGAGATACTCCTGTAATGTCATTGTCTAAGAAGAAGGAAAAGGTGACTGTTAAGAAATGTAAAGGAATTAATCTGCTCTCTGAAGTGGCATTAACTGAAGAAGCTCAGTATGAAGAAGTTCGCAAAAAGAGTTTGAGGGACTTTTACAAGACTCATCCAAGTGGTTCTGGTACAGTTACCAAAATTGCTCCAAGTGCTACAAAGATCAAACCTTATGTCACAAATGAAGGAACTGGTGCTAAACCAAGGGTTCCCGATGTGACTGAAGAAGAATCAACTAAGAGTGAAGCTGAATCTTGAGGAAGGGATGAAGATGACAACAATAATGATCGTGACTCAAGTAGTGAAAGTGGTGATCAAGAGAGTGACAGTGGTGATGACAATACCCAATCTGACAAAGAAAAAGGGTCAGATTCTGAGCATGAAACTGATGAGAATGAAATGGGTTTTCAATCTGATTAAGAGGAGAATGAAGAAGCGGTTGAAGATGATGAAGAGGAAAAGGATGACGAGTTTGTTAAAACCTCATCCAACTCCACTGATGATGAAGATGAAACCAATGAAGAATCAATGGCTAAAGATAAAGTTAAAGGTAATATGGATAAAGGGATGGATTATACTACCAATCAGTTCGACGATGATGTGGATGTGGGCTGAATGAACCAGTTAATACTGATGAAGGGTTTATTCAAAAAGAGGGTATCAATGCTGAAATGATTAACGTCGAGCAAGGGAATGAAAATCTAGAGATTACACTCAATTAAGTCATAGAAGATGCTCTTGTGACAATTTCTACTGCTACAAAGAAGACTGAAGTTCTAGTTACTAGCTCTTCCTATTCATCCGACTTGGCATCTAAATTCTTAAAATTTTTAGATATTCCCCACACGGATGCAGAAATTGTTTCTCCAATAGATGTTCATGTCCATCTTGAAGTACCTAGCAATCAAACACTCCTTACAGTACCTCTTTTGGTTAGCACTGAATCTTCACCTGTATTCTCCACTATCATCCTACAATCTTTACCATCATTCACTCCTTCACCTCCACAATCAACACCAACACCACCACCAGCAACTGAAGCAACAAATCCTCTATCTGCACTTCCAAATTTTGCATTTGTCATCCAATTCAACAATAGAGTCTTAGCTCTGGAAAAAGAAGTTGCTGAACTAAAAAAGGATGATCTTCTCAACACTTAAATGACTGCTCTAGTTAATGAACATCTAGACTCAAGACTCAGAGCCACCAGAGATGAGTTCATGAGCTACCTTTCGAAATCCATCACTGCTAGGATCACAGAGCAAGTCAAGATTCAACTTCCTCAGATTCTGCCAAAGGAAGTATCTGCAAGGAGGAATTTCGACCATGACCTATACGACATCCATAACGAAGACAAAGGCCTTTCAGTATTATCTTCAAGGCATTGAAGACATGGTTCCAAACATATGGAGTCCTGTTAAAGTTTCCTATGATAAATATGCATTATGGGGTATTTCTCGTTGGAGACAACAATGTAAGACCTTCTATGCATATGTACGAGGCTTCGAATCCAGTCATGATGTGTATTCTACTAAACGTATTTTGGCAGTAACTCAGGTCGAGGTTATGTTAAAACATGGGTATGGGTATTTGAGAGAGATTGAAGTTCGAAGAGCCGATAACGATCTTTACACATTCAAGGAAGGCGACTTCCCAAGACTTTGTATCAATGACATCGAGGACATGCTAATCCTTAATGTTTAGAACAGGCTCACCAATATCTCAGGAGATGATTTTTCTTACTTTGCTATAGCACTATGAATGTTTACTAG
>BQNB010061857.1:0-36310 GCA_026074375.1 Tanacetum coccineum
GATACGGCATATTGAGCAGAAATAAGTAATCTTCAAATATCATCGTTTAAGCTTCAAAAAGTGCGCCTTTTAGCATGTCTTCACAAATCACTCCGTAAAAGCTGCAATTTACAACTTTAATCAATTAAGTAATTATTCTTGCAATAATTATATAAAAGTGGATAATTTATTTGGGATAAATGATGGTATAAATGTAACGTTATTTGATGTCATCACTCCAGTCAATCCACAACAACATTAAGTTTCCCCTCAACCATTCATATCTCCATCAGTGACACGTCACTCTCAAGCTGACTTTCCTCAATTAGACTCTGGTCTCGATGTTCCTACATTTCAGCAAGGAGAAGATCTGATTGAATGCATTAACAAAGCAATGGCATTCCTATCTGTTGTGGCATCAAGGTTTCCACCATTAAACAATCAACTCAGAACATCGTCCAATCCTAGAAATCAAGAAACCATTCAAGATGGTAGAGTTACAGTTCAACAAGTTCAAAGAAGACAAACTCAGAGTTATGCTGGTACGAGAAATAGAGGAATTGCTACTACTTCAAAGGGAAATTATACAGCTGGTCAACCAAGAGTTATGAAGTGTTATAACTGTCAAGGAGAAGGGCATATGGCGAGACAGTGTACTCAGCCAAAAAGGCCAAGGAATGTTGCATGGTTTAAGGAGAAATTAATGTTAGCCGAAGCTCAAGAAGCGGGTCAGATATTGGATGAAGAGCAACTTGCATTCTTAGAATTCAGCTTTCCAGACTAAAGACTTGGATGCCTATGACTCGAATTGTGATGATTTATCCTCGGCTAAAGCAGTTCTGATGGCAAATCTTCCAAGCTGTGATTCTGATATTCTCTCTAAGGTACCATATTCTGATTTTTATCCAAATAATATGGTTAATCAGGATGTGCAAGAGATGTAGTATTCTGAACAAACACATATTGACGATTTTTAAGATAATGAGATACATAGTGATAGTAATATCATTCTGTATTCTTAATATCTGCAAGAGTCACAAGATGCAGGTATTCAAGATACTAATTCTTCTGCACCTAAAGATTTATTGGTGCTATCTTTGGTTGAACAAATGACTGATCACGTAGCTAATCTAGATAAGGAAAATCAAACAAATAAAATGGTAAATGAATCATTAACCGATGAGCTTGAGAGATACAAAGAACGAGTCGCCATTTTTGAACAAAGACTTAATGTAGCATTGAATAAATGTGAAAAATTAATAGATTCTCAAATGGATGATTTAATTCGGAATAGAAATGTAAACCTTGCGGCTTTTTAGCAGAAGATCAATACACTTAAAGAAACTTATTCTAATCATGTCAAAGAAAAAGAATCTTTATCAAAAACATTAACTATTTTCAAAACAGAATCTAAAGAAAAAGAATCTAAATACATTGACAAGGAAATTGTTTTGGAAAACAAAATAAAGAACTGGAGAATATTATTTGTAAGATGTGTCGACCTACGCAAGCAATGCATATGCTAACAAAACCATAAGTTTTTTACGATGACACTCACAAAAAAGCTCTTGGTTATCAAAATCCGTTCCATATTAAAAAGGCTTAGTGGATTCAACCAACATTATATGATGGTAGTGTTTATTGCTAAAGAACATGTTGTGATGTCTAAGCATGAATATGACGCGACATAGATTTTGTAATAAGAGAGATGAAACCACGAAGTCTTTAGAAAAACAACAATATCCAATTTTACTAAAAATAAAATAATAATATAACCAAATTGATACTTACAAATTTAAATAAAGATAAAAGAAGATTTTTGGTAAACATTTTGTCACTAAAAAAAGAATTGTCTGCAGAATAAGCTTAACTGTTAAAGATTCAACCTTTCTGAAAACACCCGTTACGTCACATATCACATGTAATAAAGTTGAAGCTCCCTAGTGAAACTTCCTAAGTAAGTTTGGTAAATGAAAATCTAAAACGCTAAAAATAATCAACAGGGCCAATTTTGACAATTTTGTGAAAAGAGAACTACATTTGATGCTTATACTGATGGTTCGTGGATTTGAACATACCACAGCTGTGTTGAAACAGAAATACTTCCATAGATAAAAAAGTTTTAAAAGATACATTAATGCATTTGATAAAACTCTTTTAGATAAATTACTTGAAGTTCAAACTGTTTTTTAACAAATGGAATGCGGCTGTTAATCATGTTTTTATACAAAAACTCTTTTGAAATTCAAATCAAACAGCTTAGAATTGATAATGATCAACTCCTGAAACAAATCATATCTCAAGAAATTATGCATATTGCTATGAATTATGTGGATATTCTTGATGTGAAAAAGTCATGTGTGAATGAATACAATAAGTGTCTAGAACTTGAGACTAAGCTTCTCAAAAAGAAATATTTGATTGAAAAAGATGTTTACGATTAACTTTTGAAAAGTTATTCAACACTTGAAAAGCATTGCATTTCTTTAGAATTAACAACTCAAGTTAATCAAGAAGTTTTTTAAAAGAATAATTTTCGTGAAAACCAAAATGCTCCTACATTAAATTAATTATTTAAATTAAATGAATTGAAAGCTCAGTCACAAGAAAAGGACACGGTCATAAGAAAGGTGAAGGATAGGATTAAATCTTTAAGAGGAAAAGATAGTGTGGAAAATGTAAAGAAAGACATTGATCCGATTAAAACAATAAACATTGAGTTGGAGCATAGTGTGGCAAAATTACTTTCAGAAAATGAAAATTTGAGAAAAGACAAGAGCATTTGAAATTAATTTACAAAGACCAATTTGACTCAATTAGAAAGACACGTGTTCAATCAAAAGAACATTGTGACTCTTTAATTGCTCAAATTAAAAAAAAGAAAACAATGAAAAGTTTATTGAAAATTCGGATTTAAGTGCTCAACTTCAAGAAAAGGTTTTTGCTATTTCAGCATTGAAAAATAAATTAAGGAAACTTAAAGGGAAAAATGTTGTCGATACTGCTATTTCAAAACCTAATGCCACTATTGCTCCAGGAATGTTCAAGCTTGACATAGAATCTATTTCTCATAGACTTAAGGACAATAGGGATGCCCATGAGGTTTATATTGAGAAGACTAAATAAAAAAATATAAAATACTGACACTCTGTTGTGATTTTGTAAATGCGCCTAGGAACACATAATCCTATTAACCTCAAATAGAATTCTGATTGCATGTTTAGACAAAAGCACGTTAAGAATGTTTAGTCTAATGTCACTCAGACTTGCCCTAAATTCACCAAAACCTAGTGAGAAGTTTGTTGCTGTCACACCGATGAACAAGGACAAAAGAGTTAGATTTGATGAACCTGTCACATCTTCAAGCAATATTCCCAAGCAGACTGATTCTCTTAAAACCAAAGATTCTAACAAGCCTTTGTTGACTTCTACAGGAGTAACACCTACTACTAGTACTAGCGGATCAAAGCCTTCAGGCAATACAAAGAAACAATAGGATCACGCGACCACCAAATAGCAATCAGAAGAATAAAATAGAAGACCACTCTAGGAAAGTTAAATCTAGTTTGAATAAGATGAATTCTATTTCTGAACCTGTCAGTAATGCACTTGTTAAGCATTCTGTGAGAAATGCTAAGTTTGAATCTATTTGTGCTATCTGTAGCAAATGTTTGTTTGGTGCTAATAATGATATGTGTATTATTGATTATGTGAATGATGTGAATGTGCGTTCGAAATCTAAATTTAAAAGAAATAAAATGAGAAAAGTATGGAAACCTACGGGTAAGGTGTTTAGTAAAATTGGATATAGGTGGAAAACCTACAGGTATGACCTTCACTATAGTTGGAAATACGTGCCCTTTAAGTAGGATTACCTCCACTAAAGTAGTGCCTACTAAGGAAACCTCTAGCAAATCAGTAGCTACACCAACTCAAGGGATCTTAGTTTACAGCAGGAGACTAAAAGCAACAGGATCTGTAGGTTCCAGTAGCAACGCTAAGATTGTAGAATCTAAAACTTCTAACTCTAAGGAACCCAAAAAATCTTGGGGATCTACTGTTTCCGATGTTCCATCTTCTTCTCTTAACGATTACAGGTTGTCCAAATTGTTCTCTGGTATTTGGACTCCGGCTGCTCAAAGCATATGACCGGAAATCGCTCTCAACTCATCAACTTCGTCAGTAGATTTTTGGGTACCGTCAGATTTAGGAATGATCACATTGCTAAGATAATGGGTTATGGAGACTATCGAATGTGAAACGTTACAATATCTCAGGTTTATTAAGTGGAAGGGTTAGGTCACAACTTATTCTCCGTGGGTCAATTTTGTGATTCTGATCTTGAAGTAGCTTTTCGCAAACACACCTGTTTCATTCGTGACTTAGACGGTGTTGATCTACTCAAGGGATCTAGGGGTTCAAATTTATACCCTTTATCTATGGATAATTTATTTCTCTCCTATCCAATATGTCTCTTATCTAAGGCCTCAAAGACTAAATCTTGGTTGTGGCATCGAAGATTATCTCATCTTAACTTTGATTATATCACTTCTCTTGCCAACCAAGGTCTAGTCTGAGGTCTTACCAAACTAAAGTATCAGAAGGATCACTTGTGCTCTGCATGTGCTCTTGGTAAAAGCAAGAAACATTCCCACAAACCTAAAGCTAAAGACTCCATCCAAGAAAAACTCTATCTGCTGCATATGGATCTTTGCGGGCCAATGAGGGTTTAAAGTATCAATGGGAGAAAATATATATTGGTTATCGTTATGATTTTTCTCGGTTTACATGGATGAAATTTCTACGTTCAAAGGATGAAGTACCAAGGTTCGTAATTAAATTCCTAAAATGATCCAAGTTCGTCTGAATGCAACCGTTCGTAACATCAGGACTGATAATGGCACCGAATTCATCAATCAGACACTGAGGACTTACTATGAAGAAGTCAAAATCTCACATCAAACATTAGTTGCTCGCACTCTATAACAGAATGGCATTTTTGAAAGATAGAATCATACTTTAGTAGAAGTTGCCCGCACCATGTTGATCTTTTCAAAGGCTCTGTTATTTCTTTGGGTAGAAGCAGTCGCGACAACTTGCTATACAAAAAACCGATCATTAATCTAAAAACATCATAACAAAACATCGTATGAACTTCTTCATGATCGAAAACCTGACTTATCTTATCTCCGTATCTTTGGTGCTCTCTGCTATCCCACTAATGACAATGAAGACCTTGGTAAGTTGAAATCGAAAGCTGATATAGGAATATTCGTTGGTTACGTTCCTGCAAAGAAAGCATTCTGAATCTACAACAAAAGGACCCGTTTAATCATTGAAACTATTCATGTTAAGTTTGATGAGTTAACAACAATGGCTTCTGAATAATTTAGTTCAGGACCCGGGCCTAAACTTTTGACTCCTGGAATAATCAGTTCAGGACTCGTGCAAACATTCCTTCTTCAACTCTGTATGTCCCACCAACAAAGAACGATTAAGAAATATGGTTTCAGCTAATGTTTGATGAGTACCTTAATCCTCCACCATGTGTTGATCCTTATGTTCCTGAGGTCATCGCTCCAGAACTTGTTGTTTCAACTATACACCTTCATCTACTACAATTAATCAAGATGCACCATCAACAAGTACTTAACAAACACCTCCAGAAACACCATCACCTGTCATTCCTCTCAGTGTTGAAGAAGCTAATCATGACATTGAAGTTGCACACATGGATAATAATCCCTTTGTTTAATTTTGTAACACCCCCAAAATGGGTCGCAGTAGAATTATGGTTACCGGGCGTTTACTTCTCAATCATAGCACAAGGATATATAAGAACGACAAAAAGTCGTTTAAAATAGAGACATTCATTTGATAAAAGAACTGTACACAGAAGCATGCATCTTAACTTGTTCAATGTTTATAGACAAAGATACAATACATTTCCCAAAACAGATTACAGTCCAAATCTTTAGCGTGATAACCAAAGGTGTCACCAATGTAACCCTGGCACCGTCGTGCCTATAGACCACCTGAAAAACAATTGCTTTAAAAAAACGTCAACAAAAATGTTGTGAATTCATAGGTTTAGTAAATTATAATTGGCAGACCGCAAGACATTCCCGTGATAAAGGAACAGATGCAAACATCCACAAAATCCAATTACGTTTTCCCCTGAAGCTCGATGACAACTTAAGCTCGACCAATTATATTCACAATAATAAATATAGCTATTCTGCCGTTCAATTTCCCCAAAAACCCTTAAACATCCCAAATGCGACTATGCTATAAAACGTTCGTTCCGCCGTGATAGCTAATCACCCGAACGGGGAGGTCAATCCCAAATAGATCTATTCATAACATTCGCGCTCACATAATGTAATTCACAACTACATCTTGCAATATGACAGTTCCATGCTAATGGGCTCACTAGGGTTAAGTCGCTACTAGGCAAACACTAATATAAAAGTATCCACTTGTGTCCAGTTGTAAAACATTGCATGTTTCTCACCCCAAAAACTTATAAAACAAAAGCATATAAAACGTGAGGCTATGAACTCACCTTGAGTTACTGATAATCCAACTATCTCAGATAATGCGTCGCGCAAATCGTTAGATGCAACCCATTTAAATTAAGGTCGTATAAGTGCTAAGCATGGTAATTAACATCTACTATATACAATTCTACATAGCTAGGTCACCATCTAATTGTTTTGGTAAAATTGTGTTTAATAAGTTAAAACGTTTATAATTATTGTTTTAGTAAAACTGGCGTAACTTTCGCGTTTCAAGTCCGTTTGAGGTGTTTCTTGCGCTCACGTTTTTGTATTAAGTCAAGTTATAAAAATTTGACATTTTCAAATTTTGGACCTACTGGTGAACAGTAACTTTTACTGTTCACACCAGATCATAAGTTTATTTATATAGTTTTTGTTGTCGTAAAACTCGTAAATGTCGTATTTTCTTCGTTATAGCTCCGTTTTTAGCGATTCTTTCGAGCGCGTTCTCGTAATTGAAAGTTCTAATGATTTATGATGTTTATAAAAATAAAGTTTCTGTCATGAATAGTAACTTTTATAAAAATAGTTTTATAAAAGTATTAATTGTCGTAAACTCGCGAAATTCATAACTCATTCGTTATTAATTGAAAATTTTCGTTTCTTATCATTTTGGAATCCTAAAAATATGTGTAATCTGTTAAAAATACTAAACTTGCTGTTTTATATAATTTTTATAAATTGTTTTATAAAAATTCTTTTATAAATCCGTTTATTTATCGTATAACTTGTTTTTACCGTAACTTTTTCGTTATTTATCCGTTTTTCAAGTTTCTTACATGTCCGGATTCGTCTTGAGATGTAGTATTTTATAAAAATATAAAATAAATATATTTTTATACGAATTTTTGGCAGAAAGTTGTGATGACTTTCTTAAGTCCATATTTAACTTTTGTTTTCATACTTTCAACTTTGTAACTTTACCACAAGTCTTATATATACCATATATGTTATATGTGTTACATATAATAAGTCCATTAGTCCACATATTATCCATTTGTCCAAGTTACCAAGATGTACAAGTCATAAACATCTCATGAAAACATAAACTTTACTTAAGTACCTTTTAACTACAAGTTCATACTTGAACTTTTTATACATTAACCAAGTGTGTACAAGATTTATACTTCCAATATAACTTTATTTTAGTGATCATATAACATAACCAAAAGTCCATAAACAAGATTTACATGTCATTTGTCTTACTTTTACTTGTAACATATTAAGTTAACTTTATAAACCCTAATTTGTATTTAATCATTTTATGCTTAACCAAGAGTGTAAAATACTTATGTGTCCATTTTTATCATGATGTTATCAACAACATATCTTATGTAAAAGTGTACAAAAGCATAATCACAAGTAAAAATCCCTTTTACATATTCAAAAGTCTTAAATGGTGATTTTTCTATATAAAACATCATATGCATATAAAATCATGAAAATGAAAAGATAAAGGTTTTAGGTAACCTTAGTGATGAATGATGATGATGAGAAATATGTGCTAAACCCTTGTTTAGACTTTAAACCCAAGCTAGCAAGCTATGAAAACCCTAATTTTCCATATGAAACCCTAGCTTTCCTTTTCTTGATAATTACTTGAAAATGGTTAACCAATGCTTGGAAACATCTTAGTATATCTTAGGAATGATGTAGGTATGTATGTAAATGAGGTAGAAAATTTTGTATGGATTACTTAAGGGGATGTTTGTTTGCCGTGGCCAAGTGAGAGGACAAGGGAAGAGATTTTTGATTTTTGTAAAGTGTTATGCTATCTAAGTGCTATCTCTCCTTGAATACTTGCACATATAAGAGTTAGTTGGTCAAAAAGAATGCAATAGTGGTCAAGAACATAGTTCATGGTCTTAAGGAAGACTTATGGTCAAATGAGACAAGTTATGGCTAGTTTTAATGAGTTAAGAGATGTACAAGCCAAGTTGTATGAAAATTGTGCTCTATGACTCTTATTGTTGTTGTTGCCGTGGGATGGGGAGGGGGAAAAGGGCTTCTAGAAGTCTTTTGCTATCTAACATAATATTTAGTGAAATATAGGAAAGTTACAACTTGTAGATTTTAATAAAAGATGTTTACTTGCAAGTATTTGTGTATTGTTTTATTTCTTTAATGTACAAAGTGTAAAGTAATATTAACTTGGGTAAATTTAATAAAACTTTGGGTATTGCGTACACTCGTGGGTATTTATTGAAGTGTACATACATACATACGTACGTACATACATACATACGTACGTACATACATACGTACATACCTACGTACATACGTACCTACGTACATACGTACCTACGTACATACGTACCTACGTACATACGTACCTACGTACATACGTACCTAATTGCACATATGTTTATGGTGTACAATCTTTAACCTTTTAAATTTATAGACAAAAACATAAACATATACATGTAACATTTAAATTTATAACAAACCAAAAAATAGATAGTATACAAAAAATTCGATATAAAATGAAATACAATTCAAATACAAATATATCTTGTTAAATCTAGATGTGCACACCACTCAAAAACATTTGTGCACTCTTCCAAAAATATATGGCACGCTTCACTTCTTATCAAATTCGTTAAAACATATGTGTATCCTTCCCAGAACATATGTGCTCGTTGCGGTTTCTCGTCTCTTGGAGTTCCATTGAACTTTAACCAATGGGATCCGACTTCGCTTCAACCGTTTACTCAAACGACCCACTATTATCTTACGTTCCTCAACAAAACATAAGATTGTCGCCAAATTAAGTCCATCCATCGAACGGTCTCAAAATGGGGGTATTTTTTCTTTTCGACGGCAATGAATGACACTTTTTTAGATTAGATACATGAAATGTTATTATAACTCTGCGTCAATACTTCTGGAAGTTCAAGCTGTACAGCACCTCTCCAACCCTTTCCCTTACCTAAAAGTCAACATACCTAGGTTCAACTTCCCACCCGTTTGCCAAAACGCACAGGACCCCCATCCAAGGCGAGACCTTAAGCATAACTTTATCCCCGAATTAGACTTACATTGGTTAACGCTTCAAGTCAGCAGATAACTCTTCTGTCGATCATAAGAGCGGTCTGCATCCCTTAGCTTGATCTGAAATGATTTTCTCATGGTCTCTTGAATTGTTCTTGACCGAGTATTTGAGCTTCTCCACTTCAGTCCAACAAACAGGTGAACGACACATTCGACCATAACGTGCTTCAAATGAGTGCTGCCTAAGAGACAAGCATGATAGCTATTTTATAAGAAACTCGACAATGTAAAAAAAAAAAAATGCCAATGTGAACCCATCCCTTTCCCAAGTCGATTGCACAAGCACGCAACATACCTTTCAGAGTTTGAATTGTCCTCTCTACTTTGCCCGTCTAGTTTGTGGAAGGTACGCAGTACCATTTCCAAGTTTGTAACCCAAAGCATGGCTAAGTGACCTACCAGAAATTTTGATGCGAATCTCGGGTCCGCGATCACAAATGATTGAGACGGTATCCCATGCCTCTACCACCTCCTTTCGGTACAATCTTGCAAGTTTACTAAAGGATCAGTCTCTCTCATCGGATGTAAAGAACGCAGACTTAGTGATCGATCTACATCACCCAAATTGGTATCAAAGCCTTGAGACGTCTTAGGAAGTCTTTGTGACAAAATCCATAGGTGATGTTGATCCCACTTCATTCGGGTAACTTGGGAAGTACCAACATTCCTATGGCCTTTGATGTTCGTCCTGACCTAGCCACAGGGCAAACATTTGTTAACATAAGTGGCTATGTCGCTTTCATGTTGGGCCACCAAATAACTTCCTTCATGTCTTGGTACATTTTGTCGAACCGATAACAGAGTTATTTTGATTTATGGATTCGTGCTGATCACTGTCCGCAAATATGGCCATATACAAGGTAACCAGCCTTCTACCATTGAGGACACAGGGTTCCATCCCCGCACGTGTTCCAACTTTTGTTCTCAAATTAGCTTCTGAGAAATTAGCAACTTTTAACCAACATTCCCAACGTCTTCACCTTAATGTCTCCACTCGGGTTTTTTCCGCAGGCTTCGGTCGAGCATTTAAGATCTGTTTGGGAAGGTCCAAACTAATAGTCATAACCCACAGGGCTCGAACTCTTAGCGGTGGTTCTCCGTTTCTTTTCCTTCCTGCTTAACAGCATCACAACGACATTTTGCTTTCCCCGGGTGAATAACGAATATCGCAATCGTAATCACTAAGCCACTACTAACCATCGACGTTGCCTCATGTTCACTCTTTTTGAGCTAAAAATGTGTTGCAAACGTCTTATGATCGGTTAACACCGTACACTTGGTCCCATATAAATAATGTCTCCAATCTTGAGAGCGAACCCACACGGCACCAAGTCTAAATCCATGAGTCCGTGTAGTTGTTCTCATGAATTTTTTAACTGGCGTGATGCATAAGAAATCCACCTTCTCACCTTTGCATCAACAAAACAGCTCCAAACCCTTCTTCGAACATCGCAGTATGCGATGAATCTTCACCTCCTTCAGGTAATGAGCAAGGATTGGTGCTCTTGCACAACTATTGCTTCAACAGTTGAAAAGCTGCTCGTAGTTTATCACCCATTCAAACTTAACCCTTCTTCTGTGAGCTTGGTCATAATTTTGGCATCTTTGAAACCCTTCAATGAACCTCCGAAGTATCCAACAAGACCTAAGAATTGACGAATCTCTGTTGTGACTTAGGAGATGTCCAAATCCATAAAGGATTCAATCTTGCTGAGCCACATGAATTCCTCACTATCGAACACGTGACCGAGGAACTGTACCATAGGAATCCAAAATTCACATTTAGCAAACGTAGCATACAACTCCTATTTCTTTAACAACTCCAATATTATCTTCAGATGCTTCATTATGTGTTCTTGCTTGCTCTTGGAATAGACAAAATATCGCATTAAAGACAATTAACGAATTGTCCAGATAAGGTTTTGCACACTCGTTCATGAGTCCATAAACATAGCAGGTGCGTTTGTCAAACCAAATGCATAACTTGAAAATTCGTAATGACCATAAACGAGTTCTGAAGGACAGTTCTTTTGGAATGTCTTCTTCCCGAACCCTCGAATTGAGAAACCTGATCTTAAGTCAATCTTCGAGTAGACACTCGAAAACACGACCCCTTGGAGCTGAACAAATAGTTCATCAAATCTTGGGAGTCGGATAACGAGGTCTTCCACCCTAATTTATTCAGTTCCCGATAATCAATGCACATCCAAAATGACCCATCTTCGTCTTGACAAACAAGACGAGGGGGGGCCTTTTCCCCCCCACGGGCGATGAACTGGGCCTTATAAAGCTTGCTCGGATCAGTCCTTCAGTTTGTCAGATAACTCCTTCATTTCGGAAGGCGCCAATCGATAAGGTGCCCGTGCTACTGGTGCGGCACCAGGTACCAAATCAATTTGAAACTCCACTTGTCGAGTCGGAGGAAGACCCGGCAAGTCTTCAGGAAATACTTCAGGAAAGTCATTGAATGATTGATACGTCCCAAGTCGCCTTCTTCTCCGACTGACTTCAATCCTTTTGTAGTCGACATGTTTTCCAGAAAGATAGAAACCCTTTTCACATGTACTATCTTGCGTTTTAGTGGCAAGAAATGATGTTTAATCGTGTCACATTTCCCTGGGTACTTCCATCACCGTGTATGATTAAGGTTTTATTTTTCCAGGGAATGCGAACAACTTCTCGCACACGCAATGACCGCATTGGTGCTTTCGCGCCAACCATCCATACGACCATTATAGCACCAAACTACCAATTCTAACCGGCATTAAGTTTATGGTTGAATGGTGGTTTAGGAAAGTTAATCTGCAACCCTTAAGTATCGTGTTAACCCGATTATCCCACCCGTCAGCTAGTTCGACATCATAAAAGTGAATCTAGGGTGGATGGTGTGATGTCAATTTGGGAGCTAAATGCAGTAGACACAAAACTTCGATCGGCACCCGTATCAAACAAGATATAAGCATAGCGGTTGTTTAGAAGAAACGTACCCGCAACGACGTTGTCTGGATTTGCCCCCGCATTTCCAACCACATACACCTTATCGCCTGGGAGCCCGCTGTCATTCCCAGCTTAAAACCTACGGTTCGCCTTATTGTGTCCTTCAGTCTTAGGACATTTCCTTTTTGAAGTGTCCCTGAGCTCCACACTCAAAACAAGTAGGTTTCTGACCCGATCCGGTGCCCTTCTGGTTGTTAATGTTGTTGGCATTTCCCGTACCCCTACAGTCACGGGCGATGTGACCGTACTTGTTGCATTTATAGCACTTTGGAGCACACAAAAAATAGAGTACGGAACCCCATCATGGTGGTAATTGCTTTTGGGCACTAGGGTCTAGATCCCCATAGGTTTCTTATCACTCTGAAACCCGATCCAGCAAGTATGCCCTGCGGTGTTTTGTCTCTTGTTTTGTGTTGTTTGTTGGCTTTTCTGGCTTGTTTTCTAAGAAGTTTTTCTAACTTCCTCTTGTTTTCAGCTTTCTCTCTGCAATGGTCCTACTCTCTTGTCCATCAAAACTGTGGCATTTTGATAGCCTCCTGCCATGGTCATTGGCTTTGAGCACAATGTTCCATGGACATTGTCGGGTAATCCCCCGACATATACTATCAATTTTGTCTGCATCCTTAGGGAACATTCTAACACCCAGTAGTGCAGCTCTTGAAAACGTTGGTGTATTTGACCACATCAAGATACCTATCACATTTCAAGTTCCAACAGCTCACCTCAGCTTCTTCATTTCCGTTTCCGTGGACAATACTTATCATTATCTTTCTTCTTTAGATCCAACCCAAGTCCATCGAGTTAATGCAACATCATGAGTAATAGTCCATATCATGGTAGTCCACCATTTAGAGCACCAGCTAAAAGAGTACAGTAGAAAATTGACTGTTTTCCGTCTGCAGTTGCTTATATCGAAGACAGTCTCCATTCTTTCAAACCATGGGTCAACTCAACCTCCCCTCGGTGCCCCTTGAAGTATAGAGGTTTGCACTTCATGAAATCCTAGTAAGAATGCACTCCGAGCATGCGTTCAATCCACTTACACCGTTTCTCGAAGAATGGCTATGGTGCCAATTCCTGGTTTGCGTCACGTGCGGGCCCAAGGATGGGCATGACATCCTTGATCATTCATAGCTGGAGTGGCATTAGTGACATTAGTTGGTTGTATGGTTGCTGTTGGGGCTGTGTATTTCGTAGTCCGTGATGACCTCGTTGCGCTTTTTTGGTGCCATTTTCTTCAATCACAAGAAAATACAATAACCGTTAGATTTCATAAAATCATAACCACGACATGACATATCCATGATAACTAAAGTGAGATCACATCACACAGTGAAATGTACAACTGAATTGTAATTAACTAAATAAACCAAATCGACATTCATTCATCACAAATTCGATATAAACATACATATACCACCATTTTCATATATACCTGGAAAACAAACATGATTGGTTCTTGATACAAAATGATCATAAATGTTAGGTTACAACAAAAAAAACATAATAACCCTAAGCTTACTAGCCGGATTTACCCGTAATACTTAGTAGGCTAAATACAAATCGACTATCCATAACAAAGACTAATCTAAAACTGCTACCAGCCTCCTCTGCAGCCCTGGCGGTCGCGCAGGACCCCCCAGACGGGTCCCAGCTGTCCCTGTAAGGCATACCTGCCCCTGTAATGCATCACCTTCCCGTAAGGCTGTCACCTGCCACCTGCAGTGGTGAGTGACCAGTCCCTGCAAGTGGAATCATCTCACTTTGAAGTATGTCTGCATAACAGTCAAGTCCTGAATATTGGCTGCTGTCGGAGTGCGATCCGCAGCCTAACTCTCTCATCTCCTCACGCCTCCTGCGGTCTGTCTCTAGCAAATCTGACATCGCTCTCTGTCTCCTAAGATCCGCTGACTGTAGCTCTGTGATCTCTGACATCTGTGCATGAACTGTGGTGCGTAGCGAAATAACCTCTCCATGAGCAAGATCGCTCGCATCCGATAATTCGCCTCCGTAACCCCACGACCTCTCTAGACATCCCAGCCTCAGTCTCCATGAGCTGACGTGTATGTGCATGAGTGCGTCTATCTCTAAACAACATATTGACCCGACCGGCCAATAGTTGTCTCTGTCCCTGCTCGTCATCCAACCTCGTGTAGATCTCGTCTGTATCTCGCCTAACCATAGACTCAAACTCTCTCATGTGTGCACCCAACTCTGTATCGGTACTAACTGGAGCTCCCTGTAAGGTCTCAACAATCTCATCCCATGAATCCGTGATCCCATATCCGACATATCTCTCTGGGTCACGTCTGATCTGCCTGTCCATAGTGGCAACAAAGCCGTAATCTGCCCTAAGACCTCCAGCTGGTCTAGCAGCAGCAGCGGCGGAGCTCTTCTCCTACTCATACCTAGGACCTAGAGCGATACCCTAAACCCCAGCCAGTGGTAGGTAACCTCGGGTATGTCCCCTCTCTACGGTCAGAGGGAAGTAATATGGTGGAAATGAGTAAGGAGCTAATGTAAGCAAGGGTGTGGTGCATCTGTCTGGTGGAGAGTATGAGGGTGGGGTAATGGTATGAAAATGAGAGTAGCTGCAGCCTCAGCTCTCATCCGAATCATGGCAGCTTGATAGCCCAATGAACGAAATAGGGACTATGAGGTGGAGCTAGACCAATACAGGTGAGGTGTGGTGATTAGTGGAAAGGAATCTGGGGTGGTGATAAGACCATGGAGAAATGGTGATACTGGTGGGGAAGATAATAAGCAAGTTAATCTGGCAACCTCAACATCAACATGCTGGTACGGGTAATGGCTCCGGGATAGTGATCCTAGCTGTCATACGATATGCAGGGTGAGGTGGTGGTGTAGCCGCAGACTCATCAGTCTCAAACGGCTCAGTCTCCTCTGCAGACGGGGCAGTAGCTGGTAAAGCAACAACTACAGGGTAGGCAGGAGCTAGGTGCTCCTCCTCCGCCTCCTCGTCAATCTCAACATCCATCTCGTCATCCTCATCCTCCTCATCAGCCCGAATCATATCATCATCCCTCTATCCTTCTCGGATGACCATTCATCGACTTCCGTCATCTCCTCCGTCAGCAGGATAGTTGATAGGATCCTCCTCAGGGTCCTCATCGTCATCCTCCTCCGGGTCTGCCTCAGGATCAGACTCCGGAACATAATCAGGTGACTGTGCAGTGGGTGAGGCATCCTCAGCATACGGCTGATCCTCAGCAACGATCTCATCATCAACATGCTCTGGACCTGGAACATAATCTGGTGAAGGTGGTGCATGCTCTGGCTCCTCCGGGCCAGGCACATAATCTGGAGATGGTGGTGCCTGAAGAGCGGCCTCTACGTACGGGTCCTCTGGCATGTAAGGTAGCTCAAGTAACTCATGATCATCGGCTCGTGGTGATCCTATATCTGATAAGTCCTCATATGGACTGGACACTGCTGTGTATGTGATCCCTGATTCCTCAGAATCTGACATGACTGTATCTGAAAATCCAAAGATAAGCTTGATATTCAGTATTTCATATAAGACTCCTATAGTAATATACATTTATAATTATAACATGCAATTAATTACAAATGCATCTAGTCCAACCAACTAATGCAACAAGTAGTGTATGTATGAATGTATGTACATATGTATGTCCCGTGTAATCCCCTTGTTATAAAACAACTTTTTAAAACGGGTTTATAGTCCAGCAAAAACAATTGACCTGGTTCTCTATAACCGTAGGCTTCATTATACCAATCTGTAACACCCCCAATATTGGGCGCAGCGAATATGAGGTCCGGGCCGGTGGTTACTTCATAGATCAACAACACAAGGTATATATATAGAACGACTAAAAAAGTTGTTTGAAAACGAGATACATTGGATTTAACAAAGTAAGTGTTACATCAGCCCGAAGCTAACCTTGTTCCTTGATCAAATACAAAGATTGTCAGCCATAATAATAACAAAATGAAATGCGACATAAAACTTTAATTGCAAGACATCCAAATCAAAACCCCAAAGTATCCATTGCACCTTGTGCTTATTGATCCCCTGACAAAAATTGCTTTAAAACGTCAACAATAATGTTGGTGAATTCCATAGGTTTGATAAATCATATATTGAAGACCACAAGATATCCAAGTGAATGATAAAGCACAGATGCAGAAACAAATAAATGTAATTACAAAGCTCAAAGCACATGACAACCGAAGCTATGACGTGTATAAATACCCAAATAATGGCCTACATTGCCCGTGGTGATGTTCTAACCCGCAACATCCTATATTCGACATGGTATACGTTCGTTTGTCCAGTGATAGCTAATCACCCGAACGGGGTTTGTCAAACCCAATAGATCTATTAATAACATTCGCAGCCAAACAATCCCGCAATTGACATTCATGATAATGGGCTCAATATGGTTATCGCAACTTAGGAAGCAACACGTAATCATAACCTGAAACTTAACCACTTGTGTCCAATTGTAAAGCAATTGCAATGTTTTTTAACTCCAAAAACTCTATAAAACAAAAGCATGTAAAACGTGGGGCTATGAACTCACCTTGAGTGAGCAAATACCAAGTGTATCTCAATAACGTGCCACCGAAACGATCAAATGCAACCTATTTTAATTTAAGGTTGTATAAGTACCCGAGTACTTTTAATCAATTAATATAAATCCTATAGTATGTTAACCTCGTACTATCGTTCAGGCTATCAAAATTAAAGAGTCCATGACATGACTTACAGGAGTTAGGACCCTTTAAATCGTAAATCCAACAACATCGTCGATACCCATCCCGGATAGAGGCCTCAATATGAAACCGCCTCTAGTAATATAGTAACTCTGATAACCACATAATATTCTATAATAGCTCAATCACCAACGTAATGTTTATTGGTACAATTGTGTTTAATAAGTAAAAACGTTTTTAATTACCGGTTTAGTAAAACTGGCGTAACATTTGCTTTTTAAGCCCGATTTCTCGCGTTTCTTAGGTCCATCTTTTCGTATAAGACGGGTATCGATATTTTGACATTTTCATAAATTTTTTTGTCCCTGATGAAAACAGTAACTTTTACTGTTCATAACAGACATGAGGTTTCATAAAATTCGTATTTGTTGTCGTAAAACCCGAAAACATCGTATTTTATTCGTTATAGCTCCGTTTTTAGTGATTCTTTCGAGGACGTTCTCGTATTTGAAAGTTCTATATATTTATGAGGTTTACAAAAATATAACTTTCTGTCATGAATAGTAACTTTTATAAAAATAGTTTTATAAAAGTATTAATTGTCGTAAACTCGCGAAATTCATAACTCGTTCGTTATTAATTGAAAAATTACGATTCTTATCATTTTGGAATCCTAAAAATATGTGTTATTTGTTAAAAATATCCACACTTGCTGTTTATACAATTTTTATAAAATGTTTTTATAAAAATTCTTTACGACTCCTTTATTACTATAACTCGTTTTTAACGTAACTTTTTCGTTATTAATCCGTTTAACAAGTTTCTTACCTTTTCGGAATCGTCGTGAAATGTATTATCTTATAAAAATATAAAATGGGTATGTTAAATTTCGAATTTTGGACAGCAAGTTTGATTGAGTTTGTTAAAGTCCCCCCCCCCCCTTATTATATTTTTTATTAAAAATATTATACCTTGTATTCGTACTTTTCCACGTTTGGTAAACTAACTATAAGTCTTATTTTTCATAGTTACAATATGTGTTACATATAAAAAAGTCCATGGTTCCATAATTGTTCCTTAATGTCCAAATTTACCTTTACCAAGTCCCAAATATTACACATTTAAACCCTTAACACAATTCATAATTAAACCCTTTACCACAAGTTTATACTTAGCACTTTACATATAAACCATAAGTGTACATGTGTATTTCTTTCAACATGGCTTTATTTTAGTGATCTAATAACATGATTAAAAGTCCATAATCAATATTAACATGTCTTATGTATTTCTTTACCTTGAAACATATTATGAAACTTGTAAACCCTAATTAACCCATAATCATTTTCATGTTTAACCAAGAGTGTAAATCACTTGTGTGACTATTTTAACATGATGTCATTAACATCATAAGATATAATAATAAGTGTGTAAAATGATCATTTCAAGTATATACTTCATTTTCATGAATAAAACCTAAATGGTGATTTAAGCTAAATAGAATAATCATATGCATAACAATGAAATTTATAAGAACATAAAGAGTTCAAGTAAACCTTATGAGGTATGATGATGATGATAAACTAGTGCTAAACCCTTGTTTAGCCACAAAACCAAAGCTTGCACAATAAACCCTTACTTTCTTAACCAAAAACCCTAACTTCCTTTTTCTTGAGTTATACTTGAAAAAGGGTTAGCCAATGCTTGGGATCACCTTAGAATAACTTATAATGGATGTGTATAAGTGTGTATGGGTTGTATAAAAATTGCTATGGATTTGGTAGAGTGCTTGATCCTTGCCGTAGCATATAGAGAGGGTAAAGGAGGTTATGTTTGATTTTTTTTTCTAAGTGGTAATGTATGTAAGTGATATAACTCTTATGTATAGATGTAAGTATGGTGCAAGACATGGTCTAGGAGTCAAAGTAAGGTTCAAGTAATGGGTCTTAGTCTTAGGTATGGCCCTTAGTCAAAGTATGCTAGGTATGGTTAGGACATGATGAAGTATGGTATACATTTTGACCAAAGGAAGAGTTTTGTTATATTACTTGTACACAATGCAAGAATTTCGGCAATACATAAGATGTAGATGATATATTTTGTAAATTTTATGTATTGGGTATAAAAGTGGGTATTTGTTGAAGCGTAGAAAAGTTTTGGTGGTTCCGGGAGTGCCTAAACGCAATTTATCGCGAAACGTATACACTTTACGTATCCGATAAAAATAAAATGAACAAAGTTAATAATTATCCTCAAAATAATTATATAACCCTTGCTTGATGTGAGCATTTAATTGTTTGATGCTCGTTTACAATGAACGTTAATTTTTAGCCTACGCGATTTAAACTTAATTCATGAAATTACAAGCAAACGCGTACGACACTAAAAATAAATAGTAGGTTTATCGACGTCGTCAATGACTTGAAAACACAGGGTGTTATAACAACTCTAATCTAACTATTTCATAAGCAAACTTTTAAAAGGCTAATTAATCAGTAAAACTATTCAACCCCCTCCCCCCTTCTAGTTTCTATAGACGTTAAGCCATTATTATAGACAATGGTTGGAAATTCATTTTCGAGATCCTTAAAGTAGTCTAAATCATCAAAATAATCAACCGTAGGGTTGGGAGACAAAGGTTTATCATTTCCTGAATCTATTTTTTTAAAATCATTGACAGAAATTATTTTATACAAAAATGAGATTTCATCAAAAATTATCGTGTAATCTTCATCGTCAGATTCGTCTAATGAAATTATGAAATCTAACTCGTTTTTGTTAAGAGTACATACCGTGGGTTCATAATGGATTGTTATTAATGTATTTTCAAAGACTATGATCGAGAATTCAGTTTCTAAGTCAATGGGATGGTCGTCCTCATCTTCATAGTTTATAACTTTCCTGAATGTGGCAGTTTGCCAATTGAACGTGCGACCATGTCTTCGATCTTTTTCTTCTTCTAGTCTAATGAATTCCTTCATGGTGATATTTGGGTCGTCCGTTTTTCCTGTAATCAATTTTGCAATAGAGAAAAAGGTCAAATGGACTAATACGCCGTATTCAATGAATTGAATACGTCGTATTAAGCAATGCAAACAATTTAAACACACAATGCGAATAAATACAAACAGAATTTAAATAGTTACACTAAACTAATTAATTAAAGGGTAGAAATACTGATAAGAATAAGGTTTAACAATTTCACTCCCCGGCAACGACGCCAAAAACCTGATGTGCTGTCGTGTAGGGTCAATTATTTGATTATCAAGTTTTACATTTATATTTAGCCGACAAACCTAAAACAACACTTTAACGAGCAGTGTACCTGGTCCAGATGGAGTTCACGGTAAGTAGGGTGTCAAACACTAAAAGTGGAAATTTAATCCAATATTCTATCAGTATTTTAATTAGTCTATTTACTGGTTAAACCTATGCTATGTACATTGTCTAATGATATGGGGGGTTTTTAGCCTGAGAGACTGGCACGGGTTTGGTGATGACAAATACCAATTCAATACACAATAAATACAAAAGGGGAAGATTAGAATATAGAAAAGCGGTACAAGCTAAATGATAGAAAACTGTATTAGCCATATTAAATCCGGTTCAATGCTGACTTGTTTGTTTTAGTGCAATGATTTACTTATCTCGAAGCGGCATATTATTCTTAAGACTTAGGCAGGACATCATCCTAAGACCTAGACACGATTAATCCCGTCAAAATTAAATGCACCCGCATAAAGCATCCTTTAGTTTAATTATAATCTATTTTAGAGAATTAAAGCAGTGGTGATCCTGTTAAAACTCTAACCCAATGGGACTTTACCCACTGATTGTTTAAAGGTGTTATATATACTGGTAGTCCACTATTCCAATCTTTATCAGTTAATTAAGAGCATGATTGCTGAAACATAAAAAGTTCACCTACCGGTCCAACTAAGCTCCTAATTAAAAGACAAAGACAGAATGTTATTTGTGATCCTGTTGGTCCAGTAATATAAGACATGATATAGAGAGCTATCTAGGTATCTAGATTATTTGGTCCATATCACTAGACCCAGTTGAATGATCAGTCGCATATTCAAACACATAAACAAGTATAAGGTAATAAACATAATTAAACAATCAACGATAAATTAAGAAATCAACTTTTAAAACAAACCAAACATTAAACTTTCATTAAGATAGCTAATACCCGAGGGATTAGCCCATAACCATTGTAATTATACAAGCGTAATCAAACAATTGAAATTGAATGATTAAGAGAAAAAAATTACACGATGTCTTCTATGGATTCATGATCAATGCTTGACCTTGGTAGCTGATATTCTCTTCTAAAATTTGTCTTCAGTGAGTATGGTATAAGGAATATGATATTACACACTGAAAACTTGTTTTTGAGTCTTTTATTTATAGTTGGTGAAAAACACTCGATATGCTGTATCCAGATAGGTTGATACGGCTTATTGGGCTGGATTTCTTAGAGTGCGCCCTACGTTCGTAATAAATCTTTGATATCATTTCCAATTTACTTGATTTATTGTATCTTCGATTAATTATCTTCATGGATACGGCGTATGTAGATAGCATGGATACGCCGTATTGGGAATTGGTTAAACGCGTTTTCTTGTGAAGTCTTGGCGCTGATACACCGTATCTCTTTAGTTGGATACGGCGTATTGGTGAATTTTCAGAAATCTTCAAATGTCTTCGTTTTAGCTCCAATTTATGCGCCTTTTAGCTTATCTTCACAAAACACTCCTGAATTACTGCATTTATCAACTTTAAAGCAATTAAGTACAAAATATTGGAATAATTATATAAATGTTGGCAAAACAGAAAGGGATAAATGATATAATAAAGTGACGTTATTTGATGTCATCATTATGCTTCATTTAAAGATTTTGTGGTGTATCAAATGGATGTAAAAAGTGCTTTTCTCTATGGGAAGATTGAAGAAGAAGTGTATGTATGTCAACCATCAAGTTTTGAAGATCTAGACTTTTCTGATAGAGTATACAAGGTTGAAAAAGCACTGTATGGACTACATCAAGCTCCTAGAGCTTGGTATGAAACCTTATCAACATATCTGTTGGACAATGGGTTTCAAAGAGGGAAAGTTGACAAGACCTTATTCATTAAAAGGCATAAAGGTGATATTTTGCTGGTCTAATTTTATGTGGATGATATCATCTTTGGTTCAACAAAGAAGGAGCTATGCATTGCATTTGAGAAGTTGATGCATGAGAAATTTTAGATGAGTTTTATGGGAGAACTTACATTCTTCTTGGGATTACAAGTAAAGCAGAAGAAGGATGGCATATTTAATAGTCAAGATATATATGTTGCTGAAATTTTAAAGAAATTTGGGTTTACAGAAGTCAAGACTGCAAGTATACCAATGGAAACTCAAAAGTCTCTACTCAAGGATGAAGATGGTGAAGAAGTGGATGTTCATATGTATAGGTCAATGATTGATTCATTGATGTATCTTACATCTTCAAGACCTGACATCATGTTTGCAGTTTGTGCCTGTGCAAGATACTAAGTCAATCCAAAGGTTTCACATTTTTATGATGTGAAAAGGATTTTTTAGTATTTAAAAGGTCAACCAAAATTGGGCCTTTAGTATCCAAAAGATTATCCTTTTGATTTGATAGCATACACTAATAGTGATTATGCTGGAGCAAGCTTGGTTAGGAAGTCTACAACAGGAGGTTGTCAAATCCTTGGATGTAGATTAATATCATGGCAGTGCAAGAAACAAACAGTGGTTGCAAATTTCACAACAGAAGCTGAATATGTGGCTGCTTCAAGTTGCTGTAGACAAGTGCTTTAGATTCAGAATCAACTACTTGATTATGGGTAAAATGTTATGCATACCAAGATCTTTATTGACAATAACAGTACTATTTACATAATTAAAAATCCTGTTTTTCATTCAAAAACAAAGCATATAGAGATCTGACATCATTTTATTAGATATTGCAATGAAAAGAAATTGATTTAAATGGTCAAAATCCATACTGACAAGAATGTTACAGATTTGCTTACAAAAGCTTTTGATGTAAGTAGATTTTAATACTTGATTGCTAGTATTGGAATGCTAAATCTTTAAAGTCTTTTATCTCTTTATGTTTTTGTAAAGTTTTGTATGAATAGTATTGTTATTCATGTCATTAAAAGTTTGTGTTGTTAAGTATAATTAATAATGCTGGTTATACTCAATACTGCTGAGTTTCTACTGTTAGTTATACTTAATACTACTAGGTATAATTAATACTGTGATAATTGTAAAAATTGCTATGGTTTGTGTAACCCTCCCAAAATGGGTCGCAGCGGAATAAGGATATCCGGGGCGTGTTACTTCTCAGATCAATAGCACAAGATATATAAGAATGACAAAATGGAGTTAATGCTGGTGACTCAAAGTTAATGCTGCTAGGCATAACTTACTACTGCTGGGTGAAAGTTAATGTTGTTGAGGGTATTTTCATAAATACTTCGATTAAGGGTTTCAATCGATCCTTTAATCAATTTCACTCTTTCAAATACTCTCTAACTACAAACCCTAACTCAATTTTATCATCCATTATCAAAACCCAACACAAATGGCGAATCTAAAGTTTGCGGATACTCATAACATGGTCGCATTTTTGTCTAAACCCGAAGAGAGTGATGGGTTTGAACAAATTGTGGATTTTTTGAATGCACACCCTATAAAGTATGCACTAACCGTTAATCCCACAATATATATTTCTTGTATCGAACAGTTCTGGTCTACTGTCAAGGCCAAAACTATCAATGGGGAAGTACAATTGCATGCCCTAGTAGATGGCAAGAAGATAATCATCACTGAATCAACTGTTAGAAGAGATCTTCAACTAGAAGATGCAGAAGGTGTTGATTGTCTACCAAATTCTACCATCTTTGAACAACTTACACTGATGAGTGTGAGCGAAAATTTCACAAAAGCTAACTTGCTATAAGCCATTCTTTTCCCCACAATGGAAATTTATGATTCATACTATTCTACAATGTCTAAGTTCAAAAACTACTGCATGGAATGAGTTTAGTAGTACTATGACATCTGCAATTATCTGTTTGGCTACAAATTAGAAGTTTAACTTTTCAAAATACAATTTTGAAAGTATGATTAGAAACTTGGATAATTTGTCTGGCAAATTTTTGATGTATTAAAGGTTTGTACAAGTGTTTTTGGAACAACAACTTGATCTATCAAGTCATAAGAGAATTTATGTTGCACCCTCTCACACTAAAAAGATTTTTGCAAATATAAGAAGGGTAGCCTTTAATTTGCTCTCTTTTAGGATTTTAGAAAACAAATCATCTTTGAACCAATTCAAATCATTGTCCAAACAACAAATATGGTCTTAATTTCATAAATCGTTGGGGAATAACGACCCGGGAATCATACTTCCCAGTAAATATATGTATTAGTATTATATATTTATGAGAATTTACCTTACTACTTTTGTCCTCAAGGGTAGTTTGGTAATTTTCTATAATTATTATATTATCTTACGTGTATAGAATTGCTACGATCAGCTACCACTACTGCTTCTAGCTTAGAAGCAGAGCAGGACAGTGGTAACATAAATAAGACCTAATCCAAGGCAACACCTAATGAATCTAGTTCCCTAGGAACTACTTCAGGTGGTGGCCCCAGGTGCCAAGAAACCATAGGGGATACTATTTCTCAAACTAGGTTTGAGAATGTATCTAAACATTCTAATGATTTCTGCTCGCAAGAGGTAACACACTTCAAAGTGATGAGGATAGACTTAAACTTGATGAATTAATGGCACTATGTACCACTTTACGAAACAGGGTTCTTGATTTGGAGAAACAAAGACCTCTCAACATAATGAGATTGCTAGTTTGAAAAGGAGGGTCAAGAAGCTTGAAAAGAAAGATAGGTCAAGAACTCATAGGCTGAAGAGATTATACAAAGTTGGTTTGACTGCTAGGGTAGAATCCTCTGATGATGAAGAAAGTTTGGGTGAGGATGCATCTAAACAGGGGAGGATTAATGTTATCGATGCAGATGAAGAAATTACCCTAGTTAGTGCTGCTGGTGATATAGTTAGTGCTGCTAGTGCTGCAACAACTGTTAGTGCTGCTACAACAACTACTGCTATAATTAATACAGTTGATGATATTACTTTAGCTCAAGCAATTGAAGAAATGAAAAGTACAAAGCCTAAGAAGAAAGGGATTGTTATACAAGAGCTGGGTGAATCTACAACAAAGATATCTTCACAACCATCTTCACAACAATCACATGACAATGGTAAAGGGATATTGATAGAACCTGTGAAGCCTATGAAGAAGAAAGATCAAATCTTGCTTGATGAAGAAACTCCTTTAAATTTACAAGCTGAATTTGATGAAGAAGAAAGACTTGCAAGAGAAAAAGCTAAAAAAGAAAAAGAATCCAATATTGCATGGATTAAAACATAGGATGATATACAGGCAAAGATTGATGCTGATCATCAATTAGCTGAAAGATTGCAAGCACATAAACAAGAAGAGTTGTCTATTGAATAAAAGGCTACATTATTTCAACAACTCTTAAAGAAAAGAAGAATGCATTTTATAGCTAAAAGAGCAAAAGAGAAAAGAAACAAGCCACCAACAAAAGCTCAATAGAGAAAGATATTGTGTACTTACCTAAAAAACATGGAAGAATACAAGCTAAATGATTTGAAGTTAAAAGAGTTTGATTCTAACCATGAAGTGTTTGACAGAGCATTCAAAAGGGTAAATACATTTGAAGACTTTAGAACAGAGTTGGTGGAAGGAAAAAAAGAAAGAGTAGGAACAGAGCTGGTATAAGAGATTACAAAAAAGCAAAAGGTGGAAGATGACAAAGAAACAGCAGAGCCTAAACAGAGAATGGAAATCATTCCAGGTGAAAAAGAAGTAGCAATTGATGTTATACCTTTGGCTAGTAAGTCTCTAAGTATTGTTGGCTGGAAGATTCATAAAGAAGGAAGAAAAAGCTATTATCAAATAATGAGAGCTGATAAAAAATCTCAAATATACATGATCTTTAGTCACATGCTTAAAAGTTTTGACAGGGAAGATTTGGAAGATTTGTACAAGTTAGTAAAAGCTAAATATGAGTCAACAAGACCAGTGGAAAACTTGGATTTGATATTATGGGAAGATTTGAAAACAATGTTTGAACCACATGTAGAAGATAAAGTATGGAAGAATCAACAAGACTACAAAGTGTTGAATTGGAAGCTGTATGATTCCTGTAGAGTACATTCATTGAGGATGCAACATGTGTAGATTTATATGTTAGTAGAGAAGAAGTATCCTCTTACACCATCTACACTTACAATGATGTTGGAAAAGAAGCTAATGATTAACTATGGAAGTAAAATGGCTTATCAGCTTCTTAAATTCATCATGAAACAGCTTAAGAAGTAAAGAAGTGTTTGGAAGCATCCTCCGGGTGTTAATGAAGCTTTAAATGAAGAAACTTGATGATTTTAAAGAAGAATATCAAGTTTAGGGGAGGATTTTTAGGATTAAAAGTCTTCTTGATGTTGTTTGAATTACTGCTGCTCATGTTTGTATTAATGCTGCTTAGTTGGAGTTAGTACTGCTCATGAACTTCAAATAAAATTTGCTAAGTGTTTACTACAGCTAGTATAAAGTTACTACTGCTAGTGAATATTAGTACTGTTTAAGGTTAAGACTGCTCAGAGATAAGTTAATGCTGCTAAGGTTAATAAGTTAGTACTGTTTGTTGTTAGTACTGCTTATATGATATGTATTAAGTTATTTGTTTATAGAAAGATTATGGATACTTAGGAAAGTATTGTAAGCCGACTAGGGCTCCTTGGTGTATAAAAGGAGGTCCTAGGGCATAGAGTTTATTATTATTATTTTTATTATCTTTTATTAATTTTCATAGCTTTAAGGTCTTTATAACCCTGATACTTTGAGAGTATTTGTATTATTATCATTAATAATATTAGAGCTTATTTGTTGAATTATATGTTCATTGAATTACTGTTTCATTGATAATTCTTCTTAATATTAAAGATTAGATTCCGCATAATCTTTAATACATTCAAACACAGTTTCTACTATAGTTGTGTTAGATTTATCTAATATAACTAAACCTTAAACAAGCTTAAGTAATTTGATCTATTGAAGTGGGATCAACATCCTTATTTGCTGATTATAATCTATCTTAGGGATTAAAGCAATGATGATCTTGTTAAACCCTAGCTCATAGATACTTTACCTACATACTAATTAATGGTGATTTATACACCAGTAGTCTACTTTTCCAACTATCCAATGGAATCAAAACATTATTTTTTGTATTATCTAGGTTCACCTTCTAGTCAACATGATCAATAAACCATTGGCAATATCTAATTAACTAGTTAAGCCCAAAGCGTATGCTAGACACAGAGTTAGCAAGAAAATATTTATGATACTATTATTCTAGATGTATAAATTACTATATGGAGAGCTATCTGTGACACCCCCATAAAATCACAACGCAGCGGAATACCACTTTGGGGTGCCACTTCATAGTATAAAGTACAAGTTACACACCACGACTACGTGCGGACACCCAGCTGGCCTCCCTCGGGTCCTCCCTGTGCAACCCGCATGCCGATGCAACCAGGTACCTCAAGTCAAGACCAATCAACACGCCCATCATCATTGGTCTGACCAAAACACCCCCAAACACCACCAATTACACCTCAATGAACCCGGCACACCTGCCACATATTAGCACCGGGGTAACGTATGCAGCAACGAGCATCCGATTCCTTTCACTCGGCCGACCGCGAGACCGCCCGCCCCCGCAGTGGTATGTCACCACACACACGACCCCCGCAACCCCAACCGACTGCCCGTTCCTTACGCTCCCCCTTCCTCTAAACACCGCCGGAGCCTCCCAACAAGCATCACATAGTCAGGGGTCTCACACCCCGTGTCCCTTCCAGCCCAGCCTCCATAATAATTGCCAGGTGTCGTCTTGAACCAACGGAAAATGTCGTCGATAACCCCAACCTACACCAGCGCTACCCCCCCAGACACCACTCCACCCGTTGTCTCCCACAGACAGTTTTGGGATGTTCCTCCAATCAACACTCTAATAGGACGCCACGCGAAACCCTATCCCACCTTCGCCTCTCCCCGACACCATCAACCCGCATCGCCTCAAACCCACTGGTCTTCCCCCCCCAAGTATACGGCCGCTTTACAGTGCTTGAGTAACGAGTACATTCACAACCTAACTCTTGTAAACCGTCACACCCACCCGACCGAAAAATCACAGTTTCTCCAGCCCGTATCCACAGGACGCCACAAAATCCCCCATAATCACACCCCCTACCCGCCCGCCCACACCCTCCTCCTCACCTCTGTCGTTCGGCGCGCCCCGCACAGCATTGTAAAACCGAGCCTCAGCACCTTGTCGCGAACCAACTGGCTAATACCCCGTTCAAACCTGTGCAGATACGGCCCATCTATCATAGTCTAGTACCTCAGACATTAAGTGCCCTTCCAAGTGCTAACCATTACCAAGAAAAACCCCCCGACCCACGCCCCCCACTAAATGACAGTCATCAAATCATGTCTGAGCCTAAGTCTGCGCTAGCGACACCCCAGACCACGCCTCACTCTAGAGATATCCTTCCCTATAGCTTGACGAAGACGCGCGCTCCAGCGAACACACATTACAATGTCTTCCCAATGGAGACTCGCGACAAAGATCAACTAAACCAACGAACCGTAACAACCCCCAATGCAACCAAGACCCCCATTTTAATTGATTTGATGCCCGAATACATGATTCAATCCATTTAAGCTTACGCGAATTACATATAACATTGCGTTCGTCAATCAAGAACCACCTCCGCAACAATTACAAAAGGTCACCACGTGACAATTTATTAACGCCGTCCAATAACCACTAACACACGGGGTGTTATAATTTATTGATAGATTTCTTATGGCTTTTAGACTAACATTATTACATGAAAAATCCAAGAAAAAGTGTATAGAATGATGATGAAGACATAGATGTTTGGAATGAGATTAGAGTTAATACAGGGTGACTCCAAAGTTAATGCTGGATCTACGCGCATAACTTACTACTAATGGCAGAGCTACACTCGCTGGTTTTTTGTTTGAGGTATTTTTTCAATAATACTTCGAGCCCAGAGTTTCAACAAATCATTTATTCGATTCATTCTCTCATATACTACTCTAATTACAAACCCTAAACCTCAATTTTACTCATACAATATCAAAAACCCAGCACAAATAGCGACTCTAAGTTTATAAACCTTAATATGGTCACTTTAGTCTAAACCCACAGAGAGTGGATGGGTTTTTGACTAACAACTTGTGGATTCACTTTAAATGCACACCCTATAGGAAACGCTTAACGGTTAATCTACTATATATATTTCTTGCATTGAACAGTTCTGGTCTACTGTTAAGGCCAAAACTATCAATGGGGAAGAACAGTTACATGCCCTAATAGATGGCAAGAAAATAATCATCACTGAATTCACTGTTAGAAGAGACTTTAACAAGCAGACGTGAGAGAAAAGTATTGATTGCGGAGGCTGTTTACCAAATCTAAGACCATTTCTTGAACGAAGGATCGCTATCAATTTGGTACTTGAAATATAGTATTACGCAAACTTACTTTTGATGGGTACTGAGAAAATTTCAACACAAAGCAAACTTTTTATAAACCATTCTTTTCCCCATAATGGAAATTTCTAATTCATACTATTTTACAGTGTCTAAGTTCAAAGACTACTGCATGGAATGAGTTTAGTAGTACTATGGCTTCTGCCATTATCTGCTTAGCCACAAACTTGAAATTTAACTTTTCAAAATTAATTTTTGATATTATGATTAGAAACTTGGATAGTAAACAAGCTAAATTTTTTATGTATCCAAGATTTGTACAAATTTTTTTAGACAAACAAATTGATGGGCTACCAACACATAAGAGAATTTATATTGCACCCTATCACACTTAAAAGATTTTTGGAAACATGAGAAGAATAGGCAAAGTTTTTTCTGGTAGAGTAACACCTTTATTTCAAACAATGGTGGTAAAAAACCAATCATAAATGGGTGAAGGTTCAACAATTTCAACTGATCCCCATCACACATCGACTTTTATTCAACCATCTACTCAACCTCAAAAGACATAAAAACCTAGGAAGCCTAAAAGAAAGGATACTCAGGTACCTCAGCCTAGTGATCCTATTGAAAGTGTTGTAGATGAGGCTGTCTATAAGGAGTTGGATAACAGTTTAGTGAGGGCTGCCACTACTACTTCTAGCTTAGAAGTAGAGCAGGACAGTGGTAACATAAATAAGACCTAATCCAAGGCAACACCTAATGAATCTAATTCCCTAGGAACTACTTCAGGTGGTGGCCCCAGGTGCCAAGAAACCATAGGGGATACTATTTCTCAAACTAGGTTTGAGAATGTATCTAAACATTCTAATGATTTACTGCTCGCAAGAGGTAACACACTTCAAAGTGATAAGGATAGACTTAAACTTGATGAATTAATGGCACTATGTACCACTTTACAAAACAGGGTTCTCGATTTAGAGAAACGAAGACCTCTTAACATAATGAGATTGCTAGTTTGAAAAGGAGGGTCAAGAAGCTTGAAAAGAAAGATAGGTTAAGAACTCATAGGCTGAAGAGATTATACAAAGTTGGTTTGACTGCTAGGGTAGAATCCTTTGATGATGAAGAAAGTTTGGGTGAGGATGCATCTAAACAGGGAAGGATTAATGCTATTGATGCAGATGAAGGAATTACCCTAGTTAGTGCTGCTGGTGATATAGTTAGTGCTTCTATAATTAATACAGTTGATGATATTACTTTAGCTCAAGCAATTGAAGAAATGAAAAGTATAAAGCCCAAGAAGAAAGGGATTGTTATACAAGAGCTGGGTGAATCTACAACAAAGATATCTTCACAACCATCTTCACAACAATCACATGACAATGGTAAAGGGATATTGATAGAACCTGTGAAGCCTATGAAGAAGAAAGATCAAATCTTGCTTGATGAAGAAACTCCTTTAAATTTACAAGCTGAATTTGATGAAGAAGAAAGAGTGAATCTACAACAACAATATCTTCACAACTATCTTCACAACAATCACAGGACAAAGGTAAAGGGATATTGATAGAACCTGTGAAGCCTAAGAAGAAGAAAGATCAAATCAGGCGTGATGAAGAAACTGCTTTAAAGTTACAAGCTGAATTTAAAGAAGAAGAAAAGAAAGACTTGCAGTGAGGAGATTGATAAGGAAAAGAAGCCAATATTGCCTTGATTGAAACATAGGATGATATACAAGCAAATATTGTTGTTGATCATCAATTGGCTAAAAGATTGCAATAACAAGAACAAGAAGAGTTGTCTGTTGAAGAAAAGGCTACATTATTTCAACAACTCTTAGAGAAAAGAAAGAAGCATTTGCAGCTAAACTGAGATAAGAGAAAAAGAAAAACAAAACCACAACAAGAAAGCTCAACAGAGAAAGATAATATTGTACTTACCGAAAGAACATGGAGAAGGATACAAGCTCCAGATTTGAAGTTGAATGGGTTTTTTTAGCCTTAAAATTGTCGGCTATATTACGGAATTTACCTTAGTTTATTTAGCCGGACACGCAAGGGACTAGAAATGTCAGTGTATAGTAAGTAGATCGTGTCAGGGCTATATTATTTCCCCTCCATTCTTCATGGATGGGTGAGGATTCATTTTTCTACTTTAATAAAGGTGTATGTTTCTCTCTCTAAATACAAACATCTTTCCTTTCTCCTCACTATATAATATGGCTAAACATTGTTCAATCCTCCCGTCCTCCGGATCAATGTCTCTTGTTATGTGATTCTTTTCGGATAACATTGGCATCAGAGCTGCAGGGGTGTATTGTATCATGTGTTTATTGTTCGGTTAAACTGTCTACACTGTTCATGTCACTATTTATGTTACTGATACTCGTACTGTAATTTTTTAAAAAAGTCTAGAACATGTTGTTGTTAATGTTTTACAAGTTCTGGTTCAATCTGGGTTTACATCTGTTCACTTTTTTGGTGCTTAAATGTCAAGAAATAAATCTAGGTTCATAATATTTCTTAGGTTGCGTTTTGACTAAATGACAAAACGAAATTACATAGTGCGTTTTTGGCATGGTTGGTTTTGGTTCACAAGTTGTTGCATTTTGGTATTGCTGTTTTTCTCGGATTTGCATTTGACATTGCGTTTTTTTTTTTTTTTTTGTACCAAGTTAGTAGACTTTAGATTAAAAATCTAAAGGACATGCTGCCAAATTTTTGTACCATTGCGTTTTGTCTAAAACTGCAGATTGCGTTTTGACTCGCAAGACCATGTTGCGTTTTAACTCCCAAGGCAGGTTGTTTTTTGTTAAACCAAGACCCAAACGGGTTGCGTTTTGCCTTGGGTTTGATTGCGTTTTGATATACCACAACCTAAGCCGAGTCAACTCGGTATTTACCTAGTTGACCCGGTCAACACTCAAAGAGTAAACAAAACGCAACAACAACTTCAACAGGCAACAACAATCTCAACTATAACAACAACATCAACACTTACATCCATCATCAACAAATCATATCAACATCCTCCTCATAATCAAAACATAAACTACAACAAATCCACACAACCTATATCTAAAACCCCATCGTTACAAATTAACTACAATGACAAATCCATGATCTTTACAATCCCTTCATCCATCACTGTCACAAAATTACAACTACATCTACAAACAATCACTCGAAAACAAAGATATACAAGAGCTCAAAAAGTTCTTTTTGTGTGTCATAACTAATTGAAAGATCAATTACACAAAAGTATCAATCATCATCGATCTTTGTGAGGGATAAAAAACCCTCATTCAATTTTCGAATTTAAAAGAATGATTAAAAACAAGTATGTTATAATCACTTCTTTAATTCGATTGACACACAAAACATAAATCAATAACCAAGCTGACCCTACCTGAGACCCTCCAAAGGACCTTGAAGGTTTTGTTCTTCATCTTTGGTACACGGTTTATTGAAGCAGAAAGGATAAGGGTGTTTGTTTGGTGATCTCGTATGCAATATGAGATTGAAGGTTATGTTATCACGTTTGATGAAAGGTCTTGATTGGTATCATGTGAAAAAAAAGAGAAAGATATATGGATCTGTTTGTGGGGAAGGAGAATAAGGGAGGCGTATGGTTGGTATGAAATGGTTTAGGGTTCCCTAATAATTATGTAAATGAAGCTATACATGACTGAGTGTGTTAACAAGAGGGATAGTAGCGGTTTATGGATATTGATTAAAGTGGAATTGGGTTATGCCATATTGATTTGGGCTGGTATTACAAAATTGAAGCTTAGACCGGATATTGATAATTTTTTTTTGGGCACGACGTTTTAACAATAATTGAGGACCAGGTTAATTATTATCATAAGTGTGTCATGAGTGGCCCGTATAGTGCGAACGTGGAGTCCGAATAATGATTTATAGGCTTGAGCCGAGGAATAAATGCTATCACGCGCAAGTTAGACATAGACGATGTTTATCCGTTCACAACATTCAAATATTACATTTGTTTCTAGTTTAACGACATTCTTGAACAACAACACAACAAACATGATACATAACACTAAAAACGATCCGAATAAGATTCACTTAAACATCAAACGGCTAAGGATTCGGACTTTAATGTCAAGTGATCACGGAGTTTATTTGGTATCCCTTATTTGAGTTTGAAGTGGGTTTCACGGAGGCGTCTACTTATTTCATCATCGAGACTTCCTTCTACTTTCTACCCCTTTTCTTCAAACCCAATCTATCGTTTGATGACTTGCTTGAACGTATACAGTTATGATTGAGACTTGAATTATCTATTTTCTAGTAGTCGGGGTGGTTGGTTGAAGACCTGGATCACTTAAAGGAGTTACGTTGTAATACGCAGTGTCACACGCAGAAGTCGATGTGAATAATTTCAAGAGGTGATGTACTTCTTATACTTTTTTGGTTAAGTATAAAGTACTTATAGATTTAATCTTGCACCGTTCTTCAATCAACAACAGTGCAAGCTTAAGTAAAAAATTTAGGGAATCTTACTTCATTTTCAAGTTTGGTATATCGGGTTTACTTCACCAAGTGGTCACAGCAATAGCCGACAGAATACGAGGTTGGTAAGTTAGCCATAGAGTTTAAAGGTTGAGATGTAATCAGCAATTCTCACGGGATATTTGAAGCTACAGAATGTCAATGGTACTTCACAGTCTAAGCAAAATCCTTCAAAGTTCTTCAATGCCTTTCATAACTTTTCAAGAATGATGCTTATGACAAGAACTTCTCGAGTATATGGACGTACACGAAAATGATGCTTCCGAGAGTTCGCAACCATCATGGGGGAAAATGTGTACATCCGGGACTTAGTTGACTTTGATGTTACCATGTTAACTTCTAGGGGGAAGTAGTGTAGACTACTTTACTAAGTATGGTTTGTAAAGTATTCTGCATACGTAAGAAGAATTGTTGCTGATTTCTCGCATGTACCCCCGAACAGATATTCACAAAGACCTAATGACAAGCAGCAGTAGTATTTGATGTGGTTTTCTATTTCTACAAAATTCTACAGTGCACGTAAATGTCAAACAGAAGTTTTTTCTAGCTACATCAAAGTTTCAAAATATGCTCAAGATAGGGATGTTGGTTTGGAGAGAAGCTGATTCAGAAACTTAGCCAAAAAGGAGTCTATGAAGAAAGCTTTTTAGGACATGCTGCATGAATTAGGGGGAAGTTAATCTAACTCATGCATACTATAATGGTTCCTGTACAATTAAAGACACTGAAGATCCAAGCTGGAGTATAAGTATTAAGACTAGAAGACAAAGACGTCATCTTCAGCATTGGAAGCGCCTTGGATGTCATTTTATCATGTTGTATTTGTACTTGATAGGAACATTATAAGTAATTTCATATATTCACATATTAGGGGAAGATTGTAAGGATAGTTTAGTTGTGTTTGGACTATAAATATCCCCTCCATACTTCCATGGAGGGGTGAGGATTCATTTTGTATCTCATTTAGTGTGTGTCTTTCTCACTCTAGAAAACACACATATTTCCTTTTTCTCTCACTAAATATAATGGCTTCTTATTTATTTCATCCTCCCCGACCTCCGGGTCAACTCACTGAGTCATAGGTCAAAACAGAAATGAAAGATAGAAGTGACTGACTCGAATAATCAACAAACTACAACAAACCAACACAGCCTCTTAATCACAAATCGAACATGAATCTCAATCCCATCGTCACAATTTTCACACAATCAAATCCATAATCTAATCCTAAGCCCTTCGTCACACATTATCTCAAATCAACCTCGTCACACTTGATGACTGGAACCAAATCCATACAATTTTAGAATATTTCTTTCGTGACAAACTAAGTCGTCAAGATCTTTTAAAGACCACTCAAGTGAAAGAAAATATCATCATCGATATGTGTAGGGCAAAACCCTTTTTTATTCGAAATTAGAAAATGAATTATAACAAGTTGGTTATATTCGATTTTCTGTTTCGATTGAGACACAACTAAAACTAATCAATAATCAAATACAAATGAAACCTACCCGAGACCTCCTTATCGAGACCTTGAAGATTAAACTTGCTACAATTGTCATATGCAATTATGAATTATTGAGTGCATGAAGATGTTTGGTTTGGTGTATATTATTAAGACTTGGTTAGTAACCTGAACGGATCTGTGAGTCATAGTACTCGGCTGTGATTGCATTTCATTGATGGAAGAGATAGCAGTGATTAAAGTCATCTGCTCAAGGTTTTTGCGAGAGTATAATGTGACTGCATTTAATAAAGTGATTAGGGTTAGGGTTATGAGAGAAGTATTAGGGATTAGGACTCTTATATATCCCT